>ONZH01001264.1:0-99345 GCA_900303285.1 Rhinella marina | reverse complement strand
AAGCTGTGAGAAGCTGCGATGCTACTGTGAGAAAACCCCTTTAAGGTTTGAGTCGCTTTTTTGAAATTAAGTGGTTTTGCACTACCGACCTGAGTTTGTTTGTTTTTTTACAATTTAGTTGGAATATACCGTATTTTTCGCCCCATAAGATGCATCTTATGGGGCGAATACTAATGATCGCTTACATTATGGAAGCGCTCATTAGCACCGGAGGACCAGGATGCGGTGAAGAGTCTGTACTCACCGCCTCCTGGTCCTCCGCTCGACTGTCGGCTGTGCAGGGCTGCGCACAGCGTGAGGGCGCTCTCTGACCTCACGCTGTGCACGCCAGTTCACAGCACAGCCGGCGGCAGGAGGAAGCAGAGCTTGGGCAGAGAGGAGCGGCGGCGTCCAGGAGCAGGAGAGGTAAGTAACTTTTTTTTTTTTCTATATGCTCTGTGGCTGGATGCCTGATGGGGGCATATGGTGGCTTAATTGAGCGGCATATGGGGGCTGAATTGATAGGCATATGGGGGCTGAATTGAGCGGCATATGGGAGCTGAATTGAGAGGCATATGGGGGCTGAATTGAATGGCATATGGGGGCTGAATTGAGAGGCATATGGGGGTTGAATTGAGCGGCATATGGGGGCTGAATTGAGAGGCAGTGGGGCTCTTATCTGTGGTCTGATTGAGGGTCATTCACATTGGGGTCTGATCTGAGGTTTTATTGGGGTCTTATTAACATTGGGGGCCTGATTGGGGCTGTGAGCCGAGGTCTGATTAACATTGGGGGTCTGATTGTTGGTCTGACCTGAGGTCTAATAAAAATATTTTTTTCTTACTGTCCTCCTCTAAAACCTAGGTGCGTCTTATGGGCCGGTGCGTCTTATAGGGCGAAAAATACGGTAATTAGATTATGGTCACTGTTACCAAGGTTTTCATGGACAGTGACATTTCTCACAAGCTCTGCAATGTTAGAAATCACTAGATCCAGAAGAGCATCATCTCTAGTAGGATCTTCTACAAACTGGCCCATAAAATTATCTGGCAAAAAGATGAGGAATTTTCTCGGTTTTGCAGCACAGGCAGAACCATGTTCCCAATCTATGTTTGGATAGTTAAAATCTTCCGTTATTACCACTGTGCCAGCCTGCTCCATTTTCACATACAGTTGGTCTTCTATCTCCTCAGTAATATTGGGGGGGTCTATAGATCACACCAAGAATTAGTTTTTCATTATTTTTTTCCCTCTGAAATTCCACCCACAAGGTTTCAACATCCTCACAACCTTCATCCGCAATTGTTTCTTTCACACTTACTTTAATATCACTACTAGCATACAAACATACACTACCACCTTTGCGTTTAGCTCTAATGTTTCTAAAGAGTGTAAAACCTTGAAGATTTACAGCCCAATCATGAGAAGAGTCCAGCCATGTCTCAGAAACACCAACTACATCACTATGTTTCTCCAGTACCAAGGCCTCAAGCTCTCCCATTTTGCTTTGCTTGCTAGACTTCTGGCATTTGTAAACATACATTTTAAGTTGTTAAGTCAACAAATTTTACACTTTTAGGAAATGTATTTTTTGATAATGTTTTCCTCCTTCAGAGTTGGTTTTATTTGTTTTAGTTAACTGCTTATTTTTCTTAAATCTTCATTTTTGTTGGATGACTTGGATAACATTTAGGGTTTTAGAAAGGATTAGGCTACATGCACACGACCGTTAAAAATGGACACACTGTCAGTTTTTCTTTGTCTTTATATATATATGTCAAAGTTCAATATGAAGGGTTAACTATCAACCAGTGACCATTTATTAAGAACACACAATATAAAACTAAATAGACAATATAAAAATAAAAATAATTAATAATAATTCACCATTGTTTACCAACATTTGGTACCATAATTAACAGAAGTTATAGTTGGTTGGGAAAGACATTTTCCATCATCTCCTACATTAGTCCAGATTTCATTTTGAGTGCCCTTAGTATTTTTTATTTTATTATACCAATTTTAATACGGGGTGAGCAACCCGTCTAAGAGAGCACCTACTGTCCACGTAACTTATTAGGGTAAGCCACTGACCCTATTACTACTTTTGTAAACATCTTGCTCTTTCAGTTGAGCTCCCCAGGTACTTGACATGGACATCTGGAACCATAAGGAGATCAAATGTCGTACAATAGATACGTATAATCTTTTGGATACCGAAGTCACACAAGACTCCAATTTCAATAACAAAAATGTCGATGATATCTTTAGAGATCTTCAGAAACTTTTACATAAGCAACTCAAACAAAAATGGGAGGTAAGGTCTCTTAATCAGTATCTCGATAATGACATCATACCGAAAGGTCTGTCCCTAAACAAGGAGGTCGCACAAGACCTTCGGTGTGATGAATTTAATCTAGAGTGGAATACTTTTTTGAAATCCCAATCTAAAATCCTCATGTAGATGCTAATTAAGAGACGGTTACAAATCCTTGAAAAGGTGTCTGGTGAGATTGCGGCACTCAAAGTGACAATAGAATCCCTTCTAAAGGACAACACATTTGAGACTTGGCAAACCAAAATTTGCAAAAGTATAGATTCTTTGGAACAGGAGATAATAAGCAAGAAATCAAAAAAGATGAAAAATAATAAATATGGTACAGTCAGAGAACATAATATAAAATACAGAGAAGGAGAACCTCACCAAATAAATCAAACAAGACATACACATGATGATTTTCCACAAAGAAAAACGAATTCAAATATAGACAACATTTTACAGGATCAATTTAACACAAACACTGCGAATAGATATGATGAACAATACAATATCACTACCTCTAATAGGTACGAAGCACTAGTCACTCCCCATTTATTAGACCAAACTCCCCCACATCACAGACTGAGACGCTCACTATCTTGGCCCCCCGAGAGACACTACAGGAAACCTCATCACAACACATATGGGCACAACACACATGGTTACACTCTACGTCAGAGACAGTACATCACCGACCGGAATCACCCATGTCACGAACAACCCCCAGATACGCTCACCGAAACACAACAATCAAGTAAGGCCAATATACAACGGAAAAAGATACGCAGAGGACGCAGAAAGAAACAACACTCATAGGGCACACAGGACACAATGGTAAATAGTGAAGATAATACAGTCATCAACATTAGTAACACTCAATTAACTCAAGCACAAATTCAATTATTGAATAAAGGACTAAATTCGCTCCTACCACACTATTAAGCAAATTTTCAACTTACGTAGGCATTGAAAAATTCATACGGAAATTATGTTTAAAAAAATACTTTATTAAGAACCCCATTGAACTAGCATCAGCACAATCCACTAAGATGTCACCTATAGTTTCACACACTAATCTAAAACCAAAGTCCAAACTATATCCTAGACAGGAAATCGGACAGGATATCGCCACCTTTAAAAGAAGCGTTGAAAGTGATCTGAGGAGGCTGGAGTAGAAATATGAATCATAATCTCAATAAGAAAGAAAGGGAAGCCATTCGAGAGTTACAAACGACAAACAATATTATAATCAGGCCAGCAGATAAAGGGGGAGCTGTGGTCGTACAAGATTTCGACCAATATAATGAAGGATGCAAAAATCAATTGTCTGATTCAAATACATATAAGAAACTTAAAAATGACCCAACGTCACAATTCCAAAAAGAATTGATGGAATTGTGTCAAACAGGTTTAGAAAAAGGAGTCCTTTCAAAACAAGAATTTTCATTCATCACACAAACAGACAGCCGTTTACCAGTCTTTTATTGTATTCCAAAAATACATAAAAATCTCACAAAACCACCAGGAAGACAGATCATTTCGGGAATCGGGTCGATTACATTCAATTTATCTGAATATATAGATAAACTACTCCAAGCAACAGTGAAATCAACTCCCTCGTATATAAAAGGCACAACAGATATAATTGCAACCTTAAAACATATCGAATATCAGGATCATTGGATGATGGGCACTATAGACGTCAGCTCTCTGTACACGATTATCGACCACCAACAGGGCCTCGATGCCCTGTTCAGACAGCTGATTTCTGCAAGCAAACTCCCACAGATACAATGTTCAGTTTATTTTAGAGGGAGTTGAATTCATCCTAAACCATAACTATTTTCAATATGATGAACGATACTACTTAAAGTGTAGAGGGACCGCCATGGGCACCAGATTTGCCCCCAGTTATGCTAATTTATGGCTCAATGGGAAGAAATCATCTGATCCGAGCCCGAGGCGGGTTTGGTGCTATGGCGACGCTACATTGACGACGTCATCTTTATATGGCAAAACACTAGGGAAGAACTCTTCAGTTTCCTCAGATCAATCAACGAAAACGATAGGAACCTCAAATTTACATCGAATGTCAGTAGGGAAGAAATTGAGTTTTTGGACATCAAAATACAGAACAATAAAATGATTTGTAGTACTTTCCATAAGTAAGTAGCAAAAAATAGTTATATTTTATTTTCAAGTGGACATTTACCCAGGTGGCTCACAAACATACCTGTGAGCCAATTCAGAAGACTCAAACGAAACTGTACACATTCCCAGGACTTTGAATTAGAAGCTAATACACTCAAACAATAATTTATCGATAAAGAATATCCTAGCAATCTGATAGAAACAGCACTCGACAAAGTGAGAAACATGAACCGCCAGTCCTTTTTTACACAAGCAAAAACAAGCTCCATAGCTGATAATTAGAGTGATAACCTAAGAATGATACTTCCGTTTCAATCCCAATATAAGAACATAGAGAAAATCATTAAAAAATACTGGCATCATTTACTTAATGACAAAATTATTGGACCCATTTTACCATCCAATCCAAAGATTACATATACCAAAGCACCTAATCTGGGACTTAAAGGGGTATTCCCATCTCACAAATGTAGTTTGCATAGTTAGATATAGCCATACCAATATAATTACTAATAGAATGTATTTATATAAAATGCACCGTTTAGAAGATTTTCCTATTTGTATAGGCATTGTCCCACACACATCAGTCAGGCCGTTGCCCCTAGTTACGACCACCGCGTCCATGTAGTTGTGTTGGACAGCTTGCTCTTGCTCAAACCCGCTCTGAGGTAACTGCTGTATTATGAACACACATTACATGAGCATGTCGAGACACATCTTAGGGTTGTAGCATTTTTGTCTGCGCTTCCAAAACGCAGAGAAATGGATCCTGTCCCAAGATCAATTTATCTCTATGGAGCAGGATCCGTTTATAAAGTCTGGTTTTGGACGGATCCTGACCATTGCGTTTTGGACTGGTAGCGTCCAAAACGCAGATGTGAAACTACCCTAAGATGTGTCTCCTCATGCTCATTCAATGTGTGTTCACAATACAGCAGTTACCTCACAGCGGGTTTGAAAAGGAGCAAGCTGGCCACCACTACTACATGGCCATGGTGGTCGTAACTAGGGGCAACGGCCTGACTGATGTGTGTGAGACAATGGATATACCAACATCTTGTCCTGTCCAGTCCTTACACTTACCTGGTCATTCACCATTATATATGCATCCACTGCATCTATCAAATATAAATAAAAATTTAAATTTAAAAACACAACTAATGTGAAGAAGCAGTCAGTTGTTGCCCACGGCAACATAGGATCACCGTCAGGCTGTTTTCCAGCACGACGACCCTATTCTTTCCATGGGTCACTTCTTTATGCGATTAACAATATGACATTACAACATTTCCTCTCTTGATTTATACAAAAAATAAAGGTGAGAAGCAATGTATAATATTATTGAGATATAGTATGCCACCTGTTCACTGTCAAAAGATGCTCATATTGGCGATACCATTTGCCAATATCTATATATTGAGACAAATAATCTCTGATGTCTTTGTTTAAATTTTTTTGCTAATTTTTTGCTGTATCACCTGTTTTCTGTTTTATTTTTATATTCATTTTTATTTCCATATTTTTCAACTTCCAATTATGAACTATATATCCCAATGTGTAAGGGCTGGTATGACAATAATAAACTATGGGAATAAGATACATTGTTGATCGCTCAATACTAATCAAAACCACAGTTTATCGGCATCTCGGATAGTAATTAGTAACTCCTCCCTCCGTCCAGGGTAGATACCCTGCAAATATCTTGCAAGCAGCATTCCCCCTCAGCCACTGAAGAAGGAGTTTGAAACTCCGAAACGCGTCTGGCGTGAGGGAGAGCTGCACACAGCATGAAGTTATAAAGATCTTTAATTGACAGTCACCACATCCTCTTTATTTTGAAAAAGAAATCAGTGATGAATTTACCCTTCCAGAGTAAATACTCACCTTCCAGGACCTGCAAAATACTCACCTTCAAGGACCTTTATACCACGTGACGGGACTCCAATCACGTTATACGGATACGCGGCGAGTCACGTGGGACGCCACGTTAGACCCCGTGATCCGCTACAGCGCAGTCACCGTATACAGCTAATAGCGCCTGGAGGGAAGAAGTTTGGTAAAGTACTGTATTTAACTTACCTTTCAGAGTGGTGAACTGTATTGTGTCTTTTAAGTGGTGAACTTTGTCAAATAATCTATGTCAAATAAGCCAGCCAAACAAAACCGTTGGCGATCACCAGTAATACAGAGCGTTTATTTTCACCATTGGACAGCATCATCAGGTGATTTTAATATGATACACCGAAAGTGAAGAACTAACTGGTTTATTTTATTACCTACGATTAAAGAAACATCTAAAGGATTATACCTAACCTATTTGAACTATTGGCAGTTAATATTCTCTAGTATTTATGGCAAGTTACCCATAAAAGGGACATTAAAGGAGACCATTAAGCAGAAAGATCTTTTTAATTGCGCTAATAGCAATATATACCTCGTGGAATCCCTATTTGTGCAATATGCTGTTTGTGACATTTTTAATCATAGTAGACCAAATACAGTGATCTGCGCACATGGAGATTCATTGAGGGTATACTTGCACTATTGTCCTTTTAGTATTTTAATTCATGTATTTTATTTTTATTATTTTTATATTCTCTATTTAGTTTTATACTGTGTGTTCTTAATAAATGGTCACTGGTTCATAGTTAACCCTTCATATTGAACTTTGACATAAATATATATATATATATATATATATATATATATATATATATAAAGACACCCCCATAGTGTGAACTATGATTTAGACTACTACAGATTTTATTTTTTATTTTATTGTACAGAACATGCCTGGTAATGGTGATGTGGGGGTGGGGGATGTAATGTGTGCCTCTTCCCTCAGTGGGGAGGGGGTCATTCACGCCAGCTGTACTGAGGCCCCAGGGTGTGGCCAGTGAGCAGGCTGGGACCTGTTGTCCTCAGTAGTGGCTACTGAGGGGACAAGCAGTGGGCAGACAGCTGCGGGGGAGGCGGATGCAGATGAGGTCTGGGCTGTTCCAGGAGAAGTAGGGCTCCCCGGTAAGGCCTCAGGGCAGGGTTCCTCCACAATCGGGATGTCCGGTGGCCAGGTTAGTCCATCTGGACTGGCGACTTGATCGAAAGCCGAGGGGAAGCAGGCGCTACCGATGGTGGCAGCGGCCATAGCTGCTGTCACACGCAGTGGGAGCGCCAGGGCCTTAGGGGCCCCTCAGTGGTCTGATGGCTTTCCCTCTTCCGACCAAGTGGCTGCAGAGTCAGGCGGAGGCCAGGAGACAGGTCCCGAGGATCTGACAGAGGACGTGGCAGTCTCGTCAATTCTAGCCACATCCAGTCAGGGGTTTCAGGCAGCGTTAGTGGCTGACACCCGCCTGAATGCTCTCAAGGAGCAGGCAGCACAGCCTCCCTTGGACCCTTGAGCGAGTGGTCTGGGACAAGGGACGACTGTACCGGGTCCCTGTCCAGCAGGATTTGCAGGAGGTGTGGCCCAGGGACCAACAGTTAGTGGTACCCTATCTGTTCAGGGTGGAGTTGTTGTGGATCGCACATGAGATTCCGATGGCCAGACATCTAGGGGTCACTAAAACAAAGGCCAGACTGGCCCAGCATTTCTACTGGCCAAAGATGGGGGCCGATGTGACTAGCTACTGCCGTTTATGCAACACCTGCCAAAGGTGGGGAAGGCAGGCCCTCACCCCAAAGCCCCTCTGGTAACGCTCCCCATCATTGATGAGCCTTTCGGGAGGGTGGCTGTGGATCTTATTGGACCGCTGTCCATTCCCAGCAGCTCTGGGAAACGCTTTGTACTAACGGTAGTAGACTACACCATCCGGTACCGGAAGCGGTGGCCTTGTCATCCATTCGGGCTGACAAGGTGGCCACCGCCCTACTGGAGATTTTCTCCTGAGTGGGCCTTCCCCAGGAAATGCTCACTGACCGGGGGACTCAGTTCATGTCGCAGCTGATGGAGTCCCTATGTAAGCAGATACAGGTGCAACATCTGGTGACCAGCCCATATCACCCACAGATGAATGGCCTCTGTGAACGGTTTAACAGCACCCTGAAGCAGATTCTTAAGATGTTGGTCGACTCCCACGGGCGCGACTGGGATCGGTATCTTCCACACCTGCTGTTTGCGTACCGGGAGGTTCCACAGGCCTTAACAGGGTTCTCGCCCCTTGAGCTCCTGTACGGGCGGCGCGTATGGGGTCCCCTGGCTTTGGTGAAAGAGGCCTGGGAAGGGGACTTAGCCACCTCTGGGGTGTCGGTCGAGTATGTCGTGCGTTTTCACGACAAGATGTAGGCCTGGTGCAGGAGAATATGGCACAAGCCCAGGACGACCAGAAGCGGTGGTACAACCAGAATGCTTGTGAGAGGACCTAGCAGATGGGTCAAAAGGTGTGAGTACTGGTCCCCGTACCACAGGACAAGCTTCAGGCGGCCTGGGAGGGCCCCTACCTCATGCAGCAGCGGCTCTGCGCTGTAACGTACCTGGTCACCCTGGACCATGCCCAGGGAAGGCGGAAGGCCTTCCACATGAACATGATGAAGGCACATCATGAGAGGGAGGCTTGTGCCCTCCCTGTATGTAACCTCCCTGAAGAGGGGGAGGAGGAGACCCTCCTGGAAATGCTCGCCCAGGTTAAGGCTGGTGGGTCCATTGAGGATGTGGTGGTGGGCCAACAGCTCCTGGAGGACCAACGGTCCAAGCTGTGGGCCACACTTCACCCCTTCCGGGGCTTGTTCATCAACAAGCCCGGAAGGACAGATTTGGCCGTCCATCACGTGTTCCTCACTATAGTAGCCTGGTGAAGCCCCTGACGGACCTCCAAGCTGCCTGTACTCCAGAAGCTGCCTGTACTCCAAGCGGCTGACTTCACACGGCCGTTTATAGTACAGACCAACGCCAGTGATTTTGGCCTCTGTGCCGTGCTCAGCCAGGTCGATACTACGGGCCAGAAACACCCCGTTTTGTACCTAAGTCGGAAGCTCCTGCCGAGGGAGGTGGCCTACTCCACGATGGAGAAGGTGTGCCTGGCAATTCTCTGGGCACTGCAACGGTTGCAGCCTTACCTATACAGGCACAATTTCACCGTGGAGACAGACCACAACCCTCTGAGCTGGTTAAACTCCGTGTCAGGGGCGAATGGGAGATTGCTACGCTGGAGCCTCGCTCTCCAGCAGTATCACTTTACCATTTGTCACAGGAAGGGCTGTGACCACAGGAATGCTGATGGATTATCTCTACAAGGAGAAGGTGTGGATGTGCGCACGGGGGAACAAAGGTATATGCTGCCCCCTAGCGCCCTCTAAAGGAGGGAGGTGTGAGGAATAAGGAATCATGATCCAGATTTTATACATGATTTAATCACAGCCATCAAAGACATGCTGGCTCCTAGCAGATGGAGTAAACACCGCAGGGGGGGGGGTCCTGTCTTCAAAGCATGTCACTTGTATACGATTCACACCTTTTCCAGCCACTCTGGAACCAAAGCTCTTTGCATAGGAAGAACTCTCAGCAGGGAGCTATCCACTTGTTAGAAATTATGCCTACTTTCCAGACATATTGGAGCCAGGAATTAAGAATTATGGACTGGCTGTTTATCACAAGCCTAAGCTAATCATAGAGGGACAGGTACATGTCCATAAGTTAGCGATTAGAGATGAGCGAGCAGTGCTCGTTACGAGCACTGTAGCGCTCGGCTCCCGTGTGAAATGCCCACAGGCATTGCGGATCCATCCTCAGCTGCATGTAAGTCAATGAGGACGGATCGTTTGGTATGACACTCATACCAAACGGTTCCGTCCTCCTCACCCGACTGAAAGTCAGTGGGGACGGAACTGTTTGGTATGAGTGTCATACCAAACGATCCGTCCTCATTGACTTACATGCAGCTGAGGGCGGATCCGCAATGCTTGCGGGCATTTGTTAGCATGGGAGACGAGCGATACAGTGCTCGTAACGAGCACGTTCGCTCATTTTTATTAGCAATCGCATGTCAGGAAGCGGAGATACGGAGATCTCCAAGCAGGAACCTGATAAGTGTGTTGTGTTTGGTCTCCACCTGTAGCCAGTGGTCAGTTGGTACCAGAACCTTTTCTCTGTGACCTCCCGGTCTGGAGCTATGGGCCATATTGGTTTTGAGGAGCTTTTTGCTACCAGAACTGGGACACGGGGGGTTGACTCCTCCCGGGACAGGAGGGGAGTGGCCGGCTGCAGGATAAAAGGCCCAGGAACAGAAGCCATTGTCTTTCTCTGGAGGGGGGTCCCTGGAGCATTGGTATTTGGAGAGACCCTTGGACAAGCTTCTGACATCACTGCCCCCCATGTGGTTACAGCCAGTCCTTACAGCAACCCAGAAATCATCTTAACGGACTATCCATCTGTCTGGTAACTGACTATTGTTCTGTTCAATTCTGTTGTACCATACCACTTGTATTTGCATATCTGACCGTTGTATCCATCTTCTGTGTATATAGTTATATCTAGTGAGCCCTTAAGGCGATTAAACATATAATTTAATTTTGTGCTGTTCTTGTATCTCGATCACGAATCCCCACGTCCGTGTTCTCGGTAATATTGTTGAACGCTACCTAGGGTTGGCTGCTCACCCGATATAATCCGTTAACGGACCGGAGTTATATCAAACAAGAGCTGGTGGAGGTATTACTGGGCTGATAGACTCAGTTTCGCTGGTGATAGCGAAAAGGGTCTCTCAGCCAGTCAGGATTGTGAGTGAGCATAGCGCCATGCAGGGATCGCGTTCGCTACCCTCTCTCCCTTTCTGTGCCTGCCTGTGCCCGCGTGGACAGGAGGCGTCTGTGAAAAACCGTGCCGTATGTAACCTTACACACCCCGAGGGGGCGTGGAACATCACGTGTTTGTAGGCAAAGACTGAACAGTACCACGTGATCCCCACGTAAGCACGCGCAGGGGCGGGGCTGCGGGTACGGTTCGTCACAGCTTCCATGTGAGTTCCATTTTTTTGCACTCTCATTAATAGAAAGGCATATTCTTATCCACAAGAACTGACAAGAACAGGACCTTTTTTGATATATTCAGATCAAGCACACAGATCCATGAAAAAACGGTTGTGCAAATAGCCCCCCTGAATTGAATTGGACAGTGTGCTACCTTTTTAAAAATGGATAGCACACTAAAGAAAAATATGATTGTTTGCCTGAGGTCTAACATGTGAACCTGGCCTTAAAGTGATGTCATTATACTATTTAAGGTTGACGACCCTCACAAATTAAATTGCATGAGAAAAGGATAAGAAAGGATACTTTTATAACTACATATTCAGAAATCTTATTTTTGTATTTAATATGGATGCAGTCCCTCTCAGACAATATTCAATAAAATTAAACACTTTGGGAAATGATACATTTTAATATTTGACTTGCTTGCATTTAAACATGTATAAAAATACTCTTTTGATGTTGTACCCATTTTTTAGTTTTGCAGATTGACAAATATACCATAGTCTTCATTAATTCTATGGCTTTAAAGTGCAGCTAAGAATAAAAAAATACAAAAGTTGGAAACAAAAGACAGAAAATGTAAGTATTGAGCAAAGTACTCTACATACAAAAAAGTAAAAAAGAATTAAAAAAAAATAAAAATCAGGTGATGTGATTTGGATGTGAGCACATTATTTGATTTTTTTCCTCCAAACTCACATTGCATGAAGGGGCATGAGATGCCAGTATTGTATGTGTGTCATGTATTGTAACACCGTTGGCTCACTATAACACTGTACAGGTAATGCCTGGTGCATTCAATAAATATTCATACAAATATTTGCTTCTCTTAAAGAAGCAGCAGTTTGTTATTCATGCCTTGAATCCAAATGCAAAGTTTTTGAATTCTTTCTTTGTATTTTGTAATCCAAGTCTGCATAAACATTGATCATTCATCATCACTTCTTGAAGTTTGAAAGAAGAGAGGGTAAAAGCCATTGAAGTATCTTTCTGTGTATTTGTAGCCATTACGATAATCCATATTAACCAAGTTTAATTTCTCCTGCATACAGAGTTATTAATAGAATAATGGCAAATCCAGACAGCAGACCAGCATTCTGAACCAGAAAAAACACCATATCTGTTTTTCTCCCTTTTATCTTGTCTTTGAGCATGTCATTCAATTCAGGAAACTGAAAGACAAAAGAAATCATACAAATCATAGAAATGTATTTTTTTAATAAAAGTGCAAATCAAATAGCAAGTCATCATCTTATTGTAAGACTTGTAGGACTGTCTTTGGTAAAGTACTGGTGGGGGTTTACATCTCACCCAGATTGCTCACATGGGTGAGATAAAAGGAATCCAGAAGGCTGTATGGTTTCAGAAAAGTATAGTTTGCTGGATCTGGTTTATTTAGACTGTGTTTATGGGCTGGATATTTTATTTATTTATTTTTTGAAGGTAGGATTGGTAGAGGAACCTACCATTCTGGTACATCTCTGCCCAGGTATAGTCACATGGATAATTTCTAGAGAATCTTGAATCTGGTAGACCTATCTCCTGTGAAAAATCTGTTTTGTAAGCACCAAGGGCCAGGACTTTGATTTAATGTTTATGTGTTCAGCCTAAGTGTCTGTATAACTTGGATGCCTTGTTTTGTGCTGGATACAAAAACTGAGTTTCAGACTTTTAAGACTGTTGAACCCAGTGAAGTCTGTCATTGCCAGCCCTGTTCACAAACAGATCCCTACAGGAGGCATGGAGACTTTTTCTAGTGTGACAATTGACTGCTTCAATCTACAGAAGTCTTCAGGTATCCCCAGCCTAAAATATCACACAAGTCTACATTTTGTCCTTAAATAAGGTCCTGTCAACTATTTTTTACCCACAAAATAAACATAGTAGAGCATTAAGTGTCTCTAACAATACCAATACTGCTGTTTATTCTTTAACTAGGAGGATCAGAATCCTGAAATACTTCCTGTGCAGGAGACCCCAGAAGAATATCATGAAGAGCCATTTTTAGTCAATCACATGACTGAAAAAAAAACTCTACTACATGTCAATCTTTCACGACAAGTATAGTAACAGCCAAAGGTTTTGAGACTGACAAAACTTTGGTTTTCACAAAGTTTGCTACTTCAGTGTTTTTACATCTTTTTGTCAGATGTTTCCAGTCTGCCTGTGAAAGATGTGGCTAATTTATTTAGAGGAGCATGTGCACGGGCATCTGTGATGTTTGCGCCCCAGAAACTGAAACCTATGTCAGCTAGGACCTGGCACAGATTTCTGTTATAATTTACTCCAGTTTTCTGTGGAGAAAAGGCCAAAAGTCGCTAAATTTGCCATTTGCTCAAAAACGTGCAACTTTTATATGTCACAAAACTGGGGTACAGCCTTTGTAAATGACCCCAAAAGTGTAGAGTATTATTTATACTTTACTCAGATATAGTAACCTAGGTGACCTGTCAGAGCCACTTGAAAAAATCGCAAGCTACTAAATAATTTTGCTTCTTACCATGTCAGCAAGTCCTATGTACAGAAACATTCCTCCAGCTATTCCAAAGATGATATTAGGTTCAAAGTTATTGCCCACTAGAATCCCAATAATCAGTCCAATGTAACATGAGCAAGCTGATGTAAAATTGAAGAATAGCGCCTGGGGAATACTCATCCCAGAACTTATCAAGATGGCAAAATCACCTGAAAATTAAAAAATGTGTAATATATAATAGGCATAGATCATATTAGTCATTCAGTTTTTATATAGTACTTTGTTGATGTTAAATACTTTTTATACTTTTGCATGGTGGGGAGTAATAGATCTATCTTTATGAAAGATGCAGTAGTTGTTTATTTACTAAAAATATATAGGAATTACTGTAGGAATTAGGGTATTATGCAAATACTGAAAATGTACACAATTGTTTAATATGCCTTCTGAAGTTCTTTTCAAGATCTCTGCTTGCAGTGATTCAGTAGGCACAATTATTCTTTAGGAACGGGTTATAAAAGTCAAATTGGGATAGATCTCCTTTGTCACATCTTTAAAAACTGTGATACATACTCTCTTCGCATATCACAACACATTTAAGAAAATCTGAGAATCCTAGGTAACAATAATAAATTAATGAACTAACGTTAACCCTGTAATTACTGCTCACACAGCTTTTTTCATCAGTCATTAACTGTTCACTCAAATAATGTTGACTATAATGTTGCACTCCTTACCAAATTCATGCGGAAACTCTTCACACAGAATTGCAATAGATGTACTCAGCCCCTGCAAAGGGGACAGGGTAAATGAAGCTCCAATAGCAAGTCCATCAATGAAGTTATGTAGGGCATCACTCAATGTAATCATCCATGCCATTGTTCCAATATCCCTTAATGGTGTCCATTTTCGTACTCTGCAACAATGGACCTCTTCATCTGACTCCTGCAACGCATTGTAATGTGAAAGTGAAGGTAAATAGCAGCTTAATGTTGTTTTATTCTGTAGCTTCTTCAAAACCGTTTTGTAGAATGGTATCTAATGTAAGTAACCTGAGACATTATATAGGCTATGGACACCTTCGGGGCAATTTTTTTATTATTTCATCTTACTTACAGTATTTTGGGTTAAAACATTATTTACAAGTTGTCTTTTGCAGCCTACAGTTTCACTGCTTCTACAGACTGTTCCTTCTCTTACTCAATGAAACCTAGCCATATTCTTATCAAACTGAGAGGTAACATGCCTGGATACTGCACGTGACCACTGCTGCCAATCATTGTCCTCATTGGTCTACAGTTTAGGACAGTGATTGGCTGAAACGGTGATGTGGGAATCCTGGCACATTACAGCTGCTGTTAATAAACAATCTTTGTCGGGAGTACAAGACCAACGGTTCAAAAAGCCCTTTTAACTCCTTTACATGTACAGCACAGCAGGCCAGTAGTTCACCCACTGATTGGGTGGGCAAAGGAACTGGGCAATACAGTAATATGTATTAGTTTTCTAAGTATAGAAAACCACCATTCTTAATATGATAAGGCCTGGCATGTGATCAGGCTTGCATGTGAACTGTCCTAGGTCCCAATCACAGGAGAGATGTCTTGATTGTTTTCTACTTAATTGAACCCATAATAAAAGGCTATAGACTTACTATATTGAGAATGTAGGATTTCTATACTTGGAAAGCTAGTGCATATTACATTTACATTTATTGTACCTGTGAATAAACCGTCAATATGTGTTCAGTTTCTAGGCATAGGTATGTACATGCTAAGACACAGCTCTAGGACACAGCTCTGCCCTCCGCATGCTGATGTCTAGCCCTGTCAATCAAGGGGATAGGGGCCCCAACATGCTTATTTGCATATAAGTAAAAACACAGATATTTCTGCAGCTGTTTAACATACAGACAAAAGAAAGGTATTGTTTTAATCAGCATGACCAATCCTACCAGGTGGTATGTCTGGTTTAATAGGGAAGATCATGCTAACAGAGGCCCTTTAAAAGTAGAGAAATTCAAATTTAGAAAAACTTTCTGTAAAATCTCAGAATTGCATGGATAAATAAAAGTATTCCAAAGTTATTACCACATAAAGTGACACGTCAGATTGGGGAAATGAGGTTCTGTCAGAAAGGTGAAAACTGGCTGTGTATGGAAGGGGTTAAATGCGTGTTTATGAAGTGTCAGGGAACTAGAGATGAGGGCTACAGAATGATGGGTTTTACCGAGAAGGAGAAGGAACAGTTTGCAGATACAGTGAAACATTTTGCTAGATAAGACAAACTTTTTAAAGTTTTAATAAAGAATAATTGTTGTAGACCAAGGTATGTAGAAGGCAGAAATGTAAAAAAACTGCCCCAAAGGATGTCCATGACCTTTAAAGATGTTGTGCCATAATGTACTTTTCATACTAAAGTATATGTTTAGCAATTATTTTAGCTTCTATTCCTCCTTGCACTTTTATTTTTTTCAAATTTACTTCATTTACAGTTTTCTCTTGTCCCGCGTGCTTGAATCCTACTGGTTTGTCATGTGTCTGCTGTCCTGTCATGCTGTGAGGTGTGTCCTGGCATCAGCAGAACATGTAACACTAATCACGCTCCTTATTCTTATCAATGATGTTTGTGCATCCTACATTATAAGGCTCCAATGCAGGACATAACCTATAGCAACTGAATAGCAAAACAGATATTCCATAGGGTGCAATAGTAGGCTAACCAGTGGCATAGCTAAAAATGACTGGACCCCACAGCAGATTTTTGAATGTCCTGGGCACCAATGCCAAATCTGGAACAGGTCCCCCCATATACCGTGTTTCATGTATAATACTGGCATTTGCCTGAGTGGTAGAGGGGCCCCTTCAGCACCAGGATTCAGGTGTGATAGCTACCACTGAACCCTCTATAGCTATGCACATGATGAAATTGCATTCACTGCATCAGGCTGTTCCTGTAACTCTATTTAGCACAGGAATGAGACCACCAAGGAGCTGGTTTGTGTGAACTTCCACCTACAGGTTGTATTTTCCACAAGTGCATGGTAGTCAGTGGAAATATAATGTAGTCTATTACCAGTAACAAAGCAGTCATCATGAGTAAATGGATGTGAGAGGGCAAAGGGTATATATAAAAGTTATAAATAAATGTTCACAAGAAGAAATACAAAGTACTGCTACCTCAGAACATGGGACCTTGTGATTTTGCATGTGCTCAGTGACACAGTTACTTTATGACGGATTTTGCTGCACCAGCAGATTCTGACAGTGTAGTTAAGCTGCTTTACTTTCCTATTTGGCAACACATGTACAATTATAGGTTCTATAAAGAGTATTTTAACACCTAGAAGCATTCTCTCAGTTAAACAAAACCTACAGTAAATTTTAAATTATAATATCTCCTGGTAGCTTATCTGTTACATCACTAAATACCCGTCGTTCAACTGCCCTTGTAATAAAATACAGATACTGAACGCAGTGAAATACAGAAATGATGAGTTTCTTAGTACAGTACATAGTGGTGTCTAAAGACTCACTTACAACAATTATAGATCTTAGCTGTGTTAACCAACCTTGAATACTTATCCCCATCTGCAGTGGAGTTGTACGTTTGGAAAATAGATGAAAGGCATAGTTAAAAGGAGTATTTCCATCTTATAAAGTAATGGTATATCACTAGGATATGCCATCCCTTTATGATCGGTGTGGGTCCTAACTATGTGACCCCCACTGAATCTGTGAATGAAGGGGCTATCTCACTGCATCCCCTTCTAAATTTTCTCTCCATAAATGCACTCCTGGCCATCTGGCTGATCAGGTTATGTTGCAGATCCCTAACAGCATGTGGCCAGTGCCTCGATATGAAGGGAAAACCAGTGAAGGGGAAGTAGTTCTAAACCAGAACTATGGCCCAATAATTTGCAAGATTGTAAGGATGTGAGAGGTTTGAGCCACACCATTCAAAAAATGGTGCATTTCCTAGCCTTGCTGTACAGCTTGGAAACTATATTAAAGGAGTTGTGAAAGAATGAGGGGGGAGGGGAGGTTTGCACACAGACACACTTGACCAGACCTGTAAAAGACCTGTATTTCCTGTAAAATCTATGTTATCTTGGGTTTTGGGGGTGTATTTTTGTCATTCCATAAAAGTGCCTTAATAGTCGGACATCATCGTTAATAGCAGCGACTTCGGTGTCCAAGATGCATCCAGACATCCTCCCCATGCTGTTCCCTAACCATTTCAGTGGTGTTTCCACCATTTTCTCACGTGTACTTATCGACCAGACACCCTCCCCTCTGCAGAGCAGGGGGTGCCCGGTCTTCTCCCATTGACTTCCATTGTGCTCGGGTGCTCGGCCATCTTTAAACTACTGTCCGATTGTTCCAACACTTGGGTTGGACTTTAGAATGCAAAAGTTATACCCTGGAGATATTTATCTCCCTTCCTCCTGCATGGGAATACATAATTGCATCAGAGGGTCTAAGGCATGTGAAAACTTGCAGAGGCATGTTCCTGAGCCTTATGGCACTTATGCCCTCTATAGAGAGGTGTTCTCTGTCATTTCTAGCTTGTCAATCCTGTCGATCCTGTAAATGCTAAAAACATCTCAAAGTTGAGTGATTCTTGATCCAGCCACTCTAGATTCAGTTGACTACTAATGTCTCACAGCTAGGTTGAGAATCACACCTGGAGGGGCATACAGTAGGTGGGCTCTTGGAGTTCCTTGAGAAATACCTGTTCTCAGACCTCAAAGAACTTAAAGCTATAGAGTATGTTGTCTCTCACTCACCACACAGACCCAGGGGTAAGTAGTCCATATAAGGCCAGACATGACATTAGTGCTCTATAGAAGAAGCAGTGTGGTACCAGATCAGAACCCCTTCTGAGTATAGTGGAAAGGATCATGACATCGACAGAACTGAACATGACCCATCTGTCTGCTCTACTTATTTGAGGCTCCCTCGACATTGTTGCTGACCAACACAGCGAAGATCTAGTAGTTCCAGAACGGTATCTGAATCCAGAGATTTTCAAGCAGATCACCAAGGTATGAGAAGTACCAGAGATTGCTAGAATTTACTCCAAAGGACTGTTCTTTGGTAAACTGTAATCAGATTTTATATTATATATTATTTTGACATCAGACTTGTCTTATAAGTACACTAGGTATCTCTTATCTGACTTTTGTTGTTTTCTTTTGTGTGAGTTACTAGACTGTCTTGACATTGCATTGCAGAAGCAAGTACTGACTATTGGATTTTCAGCATCAACCAGAATTTTCATGTACTTCTATAACTGGATTGAGCTACAGCAATTCAGTAGTCAGTGTTATTTAACCTCTTCAGGACAACCAAGGATGTCTGTTTTTTAAAGATGGCACCCTCTTGTGAGCACAGTGGGTGCCGGTGCCATAGCCACATGTAACAGGTCAGCCAGTTTCATAGATACAAATCTGCTGACAGATGCCCTTTAAAAAGAGTAGAATAATTACTGTGTCTCCATTCTGAATAATAGGTCCATGTCAAATACCCCAAATTCATGAAGGAAAAGCAAATACTGAAAGAATGTATCCTACCTTTGATGAAACCACACTGACTTGATCTGGGCTGACAGCACCGTTTACTTCTGTTATGGCCGAATTCACAAACATGGCAGCTCCATTTGCATTATTGCATTTCTGGTGTTCTCTGTTTAGTTCCTGGCAAGGAGGGTGGTCAATTTCTAAGTGTGTGTGGACACCCTAAAATACAAAGAAAAATTAAATCTACAAGTTGGAACAATGGGTTCATGTCACAGAACTGTTTTAGGAGTAACATAGTAATCTTACCTCTCCATAGATGTTCAGAGTCATTTTCAATATTCTCTCCACAAACATTAGGATGTAGAAGCCTCCAAACACAGCCACTGCTTTTGAAATGTAATTATCATGTTTAGGATCAAATCCAAATGCCTGCAACAAGATACACAAGTGTTAGCTTCAGCCTCTTATCATACTGAAGCTACTTTCAGACTAAAACAAAGACGCTCTGTCCAGTCTACTTTGGCATTCTCTACTAAATGTTACAATGACTTCTTGCAAGATTCTTTTAAAAATATATTCTAAAATATGAAATGTCATTTAAATAAAATAGACTTGAGAATGTAATGGCAGGATCTCCTTGGAGACCCATGGGCAAAGGATTGTGTAGGTGTGACTTCTTTAAAAGGAGGGAAACAAAGAAAGTGTTTAAAAAATCAGGATGTAAAATATACAGCTAATTAAACTACCATTCATAGGCCAAACTGTCACTGCCACATAGTGCATAAGCAGGTATGGAAGTTTGGGGCAGCTAGTGGTACAGAAAGTGTCCCATTCTTTATTTTGTTTTGTCATTAAACCTTGGGGGAACTTCTGCAGGTGAGCCACACATGGTGAGGTTAATGACATTTGACACTTTTGCCCATGCTAGAAGAATAATCTTTTGAATGTTGATTCAGCTTTCTTTACTTCTTTGTTGAATTTTATGTATTTAAGCAAAACAGCTTCCACTCTTCTGGGAAGGCTGAAGATCAGGACTTCATGCCTTTGTAGACCTTGCTTTGAGCACTGGGTAACAATCATGCTGGAACACAAAAGGGCCTTCCCCAAGCTATTCCCATACATTTGGAAGCACACAGTTGTCTAAATTGTCTTGTTATGCTGAAGGATAAAGATTTCCCTTCACTAGAACTTTCACTAGAAGTTGTAATACACATTTAATACCTGTCGGATGAATGATCGTTCATTCAACAGCTACCTCTGCCAGTTCCCCCATACACATACACTTTTGGGTCAGCCCAACATGTATGTGTATTCAATGGGGAGAAACAAAAAAAGCCGCTGACAGACACCCCTGATGGTGGCACCCACAAATTGTTCCAATCCTTGACCCAAGTAAAAGGTCCTTAGGTTTCAGGCAGGAGTGCACCTAGCCTTTCTGCTGACTGAGGCAAAAACTGAAATAGCGCCCCCCCCTCCCCCCCATGCCGATTTCTTAACCTAACCCCTTTGCCACAATGAAAGCGCACATTGCCCATGGTCCTTCCACTGTCCCCCTCCTGCCCCTACCTGGTGCTGCCTCACCTGGCCTCATTGGTGGTGCACCCCTGTTTCAGGGTACGTCTGAGTTTATGCCATACTCTCCAGGCTGCTATTAGTAAAAGTTTTATTTTTAGTAGGAAGGGTGGTATAAAATATGTTTTGACGTGTGACGTGAATTGCATCAGTCTCTGTACAGCACGGCAGAATATGCCGGCACAGTGAACGGGGTAGTTCATAAAGATTCTCCTGTACAGAAAAAGACAGTAACATGATGACTCCTCTAAACAGCGGTAAATATCGAGTGGCCAGTTATATTCTGCTTAGTCTGCTCTTTTGCGATGCTAGCCTTTTACCACAATGTGGTCCTGAAGATAAACCAGCCTTATCTCTGTGTCTTTTTATGATATAGTAAAGTGCTGCTAGCTTAGCACTAGTATTTTACTGGATCATTTTATCTGTTGAGCGTTATTGTTGACCTTTCAGCATGGATTGTCCTGTAAACATGAAATTGTCATGTCATGAAGATACATCAGGCTGTGTCCCATAAAACTCTCACACATGATGCACGTTGCCTAATGCCAGGCATTCATCGCTACTGCTTTATAAAAGTGCAACTGTATGGTTTTAAGACACCTTTTTATGGATACAATTATCCTTCACAATACAGAATAACAGTGAAAACGTCAAGTGTCTACATGATCTCTTGCACATATACAGTACTATGTGCATTATTCACCTGCAAAGAATGTGATGCAACTGAGCTCTTAACAAGCTCTGCGTCTAATGCCACCAGATGTAAGGCAGCTATCCTATAAGTATGTTCAACTCTTTAAATAGGCCTTGAGACATGACTTGGATATTAAATAAGCCAGTACCTCATCTGCAGACAGCTGTTTCAGGATGATTGCCCCTCATCAGTGCAGAGCAGTGAGTACTGGCTTAACTGGGTGAGAGGCCAGGTCAGGTTTTGGGGGGTACTATCTCAGCACCCCTGTTTCAGGGTATGTCTGAGTTTATGCCATACTCTCCAGGCTGCTATTAGTAAAAGTTTTATTTTTAGTAGGAAGGGTGGCATAAAATATATATATATATATAATTTTTTTATTGAAAGTTGTTTTTTTTAAGTATGAGAGTCACTTACCTCTGGAATAAGCTGAAATATAGCATTCGAAAACAAGGTTCCAATGGCCAATCCCACAAAGTAAGTTAATATTTTTGGAAAATAAGGCTTCTTTATAAGAGGGGTGATAAACAGTCCAAGCAGTGATGTCAAGTTAATGATGGTCACCGTGAGAAAGCCAAATCCCCAAACTGCAATAGAAAGTCCAACATGTTCAATAATGTTACAACAAATGGGATGTTATCAGTCACTTCAATATGTGATATACTGTTATGTAATCTCTTTAAAGGGAATATGTCACCTATAATTGTTTTCGGCTAGTTAAGATCAGATATCGACACATTTCCTTTTTTTCTGATTGTAGATTTTATTTTATTATATTTCATGAATATGATTATGGGGGCTGCCACCTTGCCTGAGTTGTTGTTAACAGCATTTACCAATATGCTTTACAGCAGCCACTAGTGTTGGGCGAATCGAAGTTGACGAAGTGGACTTCAATCCAAATTTCAGGAAAAATTTGATTCTCCACAAAGCAGAATTTCCTCGTGCTTCATGGTAATTAATCAATTTTACCTGAAATGGTGGTAAAAATTAAAAGAAAATCATACTTACCTCATCCATTTGTGCACAAAGAGGCCTCCGTGGTCATCTTGCTTGAAGATCCCAAGCGAAATCTCGTGCTCGGTGACGTATGATGTCACCACTTTGGCCTATGTGATTATGTCATCACGTGCCACTTAAGATTTCACGCTGGATCTTCAAAAAAAATGGACGCAGCAGTCTCTTCGTAGTCAAATGGATCAGATAAGTACAATTACATTTTTTTTTTAATTTGCAAACACTAAAATGCTTTAATATGCATCTCAGATGCCATGATCAGCAATGAACGAGGCAACTGAGGGTACAATTACGAGGGTAGCGCAATCACCGTTCCCTGTCATTGCACTCGCTACTTATAAAGAAATATGTTGTATTTTCGTTTCGGCGGCCTCTCAGCAGGGGTTGCCGTGCTGCGGCCGGATCCGCGGCCCGCCCCCATTACAGTGGATGGGGCCGGAGCACAGTTCCGGCCCCACACGTGCACCTCCGACAGCACGGATACGGTGGGCTATTCACCCACCGGAACAGCCTGCCCGGAGCCCCGTGCTGCAGGTGTGGAAGTAGCCTAAGTACTTCGTCAAGAAGCACATTTTTTTGTAACATTCGGCAAAGCAGCCGAATTCAATTTTAGAGAACTTCACTCATCTCTAGCAGCCACCATGGGCCATAGATCCAATGGACAGAAGAGGACCACATTGACTTCTATGGGAGAGTTTTCTAGGCATGCTCTGGTCATTATACAAGGAATTAGTAGATAAGCTATTTTAAAGAGAATATGTTATCAGAAAATAACCTATGGTTTAAATCATGTTTTTATGTTAAACATATTTTTAAAAAATAATTTTTATTACTTTTAATTCTCCATGTCAATAACTATATTTAAACAAAAAGCATAAAATCCTGCAGTTTTCACACTGGTCACTAAGCCTAATAATGAGTGCTACTTCTTGGTTTATACAGGTCAATTTACTGCAGTTACTGCAGTTATCTCTGTATCATTACAGGTAGTATTGGAATGACAGATAGCACCTCTGTGTATAGATAACACAGGATGCTCCATTCACAATAGGTGAAGTACTGTATCTGAGACCTCTGGCTCATTGGAGAAAGCCAGACATATCTTGGAGCTCATTACCAGGTTAACTAGCCAAAAGAACTATTCTATACATGAATCTGTCATGAACAGTTTGTACTACAAGTCGGATTTTAATCTAAAATTTCATGATTACAGCGCTACACTTGTCAGTCGGTCCTATCATTTATGTTCTGCTGACATGCAATGGCACATATTCTGTAATTACATTTCCAAAATACAAGCCCGCTCTCTTTGGTTTCTCTGCTAATTAAATGGCATCAGCAATGTTAAAATACATTTTTGTACACCAGCCACAGTCAGGAATGAGCTGACCCAGGGGTGCACCACCAATGAGGCCAGGTGAGGCGATTGCCTCAGGCAGCACTTGGTAGGGGCAAGAGGGGGGCAGCGGAAGGGCCATGTGCAATGAGCGCTTTCATTGTGGTAAAGGGGTTAGGTTAAGAAATTGGCATGGGGGGGCACCATTTCAGTTTTCGCCTCAGGCAGCAGAAAGGCTAGGTGCACCTCTGAGCTGACCCTGACCTTAACGGACATCAGTAGAGAATCTGAAGGCACTCAGCTTTTCACATGCAGGTTAGGCTACTTTCACACTAGCGTTATTGTTTTCCGGTATTGAGTTCCGTCATAGGGGCTCAATACCGGAAAAAACGCTTCAGTTTTGTTCCCATTCAATTGTCAATGGGGACAAAACTGAACTGAACAGAACAGAATGTTCCAAAATGCATTCCGTTCAGCTTAGTTGCGTCCCCAGGCCGGAGAGCAAACTGCATCATGTTGTATTTTGCTTTCCGTCCTGGGGATCTGGAGCAAGACAGATCCATTATGACCCACAATGCAAGTCAATGGGTTCTGTCTGACACAATAGAAACTGGATCCGTCCTCCATTGACTTTCAATGGAGTTAATGACGGATCCGTCCCAGCAATGTTAAAGATAATACAACCGGATCCGTTCATAACGGATGCAGATGGTTGTATTATCAGTAACAGAAGCGTTATTGCTGAACGCTGCCGGATCCAGCAATAACGCTAGTGTGAAAGTAGCCTTATCATATAGTACCAAGGTCCTCTGTGGCTGTGTAAAGAGCAGGCATCTTTCCATTAAAATCATTGCCTACATCACTTAATTTCCTACATGGGCTGGGTTTCTATGTGTCTGATTGAGCTGTCACTTAAAGGGGTTGTCCCACAAAAAATATTCTACAATTTTCAAACCAGCACCTGGATATAAGTTCTTTTCTAAGTGCATGTAATTAAAAATTTAGTATAGTCACTGAGTTGTTCAATAAAATGTATCTGTATAGTGCCACCTTATTTCTTTGTCCTGCTCACTGAGATGGCTGCACATGCTCATTATAAGCATTTAATTGCCTCCTGAGCTGTGATAGGGAGAGCATGGACACACCCCCTTGGCTACAACAGAAAAGACACTACCCTTGAGCTGTCAGCTTGATATACATCTAGCAGAGCAATGAATGGGGAGATCTCTGGATCCATGTGAGGTACAGGGCTGGTTTTAGCTTTGTTAGAAAGAGGTTGTCATGTACTATATCATGTCTGATTTTAATTTTTCACATTAATCATGGGATAGTCCCTTTAATTCTATCATTAGAAAGCTCAATTAAAATAGCATATTTAGCACAAAGTAGGCGTCAATCATATCTATATCTAATATACAATGAACAAAACATACTGATCGATTAATTGGCTACCCTAGTGAGTGTGTCTTTGTATGGAAATTAGTCTGTAAAGGTGGCTTTACATGGGACGTGTTCCTTCCAGCCAATCTGCTGTTCACTAGCGGAGGAGACCACTGCATTTACAAACGACAATCTCCTCCAAAGTATAGGGAAGAGCGATCGCTAATGCCATTGCTCTTCCCCATAAGGACTCGTTGTTTGCCGGCAGGAGATCGTGTTTACACATCATGACCAGCTGCCAGTAATCGATCACTTTTGAGTGCGCACAAACGATCAGATTACCCGATGAATGAGCATTTCGCTCGTTCATCAGGTAATCAGCGGTACATTTACACTGCCTGATCATCGCTAACGAGCATTACTATTAGCAATAATCTGTGCAATTCTTGGCCCGTGTAAAGGTGGCTTAAGCCCCGTGTGACGTGAATTGCATCAGTCTCTGTACAGCACGGCAGAATATGCCTGCACAGTGAACGGGGTAGTTCATAAAGATTCTCCTGTACAGAAAAAGACAGTAACATGATGACTCCTCTAAACAGCGGTAAATATCGAGTGGCCAGTTATATTCTGCTTAGTCTGCTCTTTTGCGATGCTAGCCTTTTAACACAATGTGGTCCTGAAGATAAACCAGCCTTAGCTCTGTGTCTTTTTATAATATAGTAAAGTGCTGCTAGCTTAGGCTACTTTCACAATTGTGGTGCGGGGCTCCGGCAGGCTGTTCTGGTGGGTGAACAGCCCACCGGATCCGTGCTGCCGCAGGTGTAATGGGGGTGGGCCGTGGATCCGGCCGCAGCACAGCAACCCTGCTGAGAGGCAGCCGGAACGAAAATACAACATGTGATCAGCCCGCCGGATCCATGCTGCCGCAGGTGCATGTGTAGGGCTGGAAATACTGTAATGGGGGCGGGCCACGGATCCGGATGCAGCACGGCAAACCCTGCCGAGAGGCGGCCGGAACAAAAGTACAACATGTTGTACTGCCGGAGTCCCCTGACGCAGGTGTGAAACTAGCCTTAAAAGTATATGTTCCATTTAATACATCCTTATGGCTCCCTTTTGGCCGGATCTGGTTGTATTAAATCAAAACTGAACAAACCTGATCAGGCATGAAAATCATTGTAAGTCAATGGACTTTGTTCAGTTTTGCAAACCGGACACAAAAAACCCTGCTTGCAGCAGTTTTGTGTCTCGGCCCAAAACACAACTGAACTGAACTGATGCAAACTGATGCATCCCAATCAGTTTTGTCTCCATTGACAGTGAATGGGGACAAAACTGATTTTTTTAATTCAGGTTTTAAGATCCTCTCCTGGATCTCCAAATCTGAATTAAAGATGCAGATGTGAAAGTAGAATTAGTATAAATCTAGCTTTAGTTGTTGGATTAAATATTGTTCGGTCAACAGCTATTCCCCCTGCCCCCACCTTCATAGCACATATGTGTTCTCAAAGAGGTAGGAGAATAAACCACTAGTAGGAAACTCTGGCTGCAGCTTATCTCCCTTGAGAGCTAATAATCAGGCATTTTGAAATCCTACAAACCCAATCCTTCTTTCCCTCAACATTTCCCATGGGGAGAGTAGGTCTGACTAATGTTCATCTAGCATGTATGGGCACCTTAACAGTGTGGGTGGAAAGGAGCCTTAAAAATGGACCATGAAGGAAAGGGTGGACTGATTGGATGATAAAGATCTTACTAAAGGCTACTAAAAGGTTGAAACTCTTTCAAGTTATTGAGTGAGAAGCACAATATTTTTTGAATTTTTTCAAATTTTGCATTTTAGTTTGCATTTGACATAACTTCACTCAAGACCCAGAAATTCTTACAATGTGCTGATTTCTCATAAACCATACAAAAAAACTCACGGAGAAAAAAGAGTGGTCTCAAATGGCAGGATATGCTCAAAACCCCAATGCTGTAGCGCATATATAACTGGGGGAGCAAATCCCACACATGTGGCCCGCTGCCGAACGTAATCCCCAGCAAAAAATGCATACAATGGAGGATGCCTGCAGCGGACCACATGTACCACAGTGGTCTCAATTGGCAGAATATGCTCAAAAACCCCAATGCTGTAGCGCATATATAACTGGGGGATTTGCTCCCCCAGTTATATATGCGCTACAGCATTGGGGTTTTTGAGCATATTCTGCCAATTGAGACCACTGTGGTACATGTGGTCCGCTGCAGGCATCCTCCATTGTATGCATTTTTTGCTGGGGATTACGTTCGGCTTTTGAGACCACTGTGGTACATGTGGTCCGCTGCAGACATCCTCCATTGTATGCATTTTTTGCTGGGGATTACGTTCGGCAGCGGGCCACATGTGTGGGATTTGCTCCCCCAGTTATATATGCGCTACAGCATTGGGGTTTTGAGCATATCCTGCCATTTGAGACCACTCTTTTTTCTCCGTGAGTTTTTTTGTATGTTTATTCCTGGAGGCGTGGCAACTCCAGGTTGAATGTGCCTTGATTTTATTAATGGGTAACATTCAGGTGCACACTGGGTCACATGACGTCAGGGCATTGTGGGAAATACAGCCTCCGCCCCTCCTCCCACCGTATGTGTGATTTCACGCTGGAGGTAACTGGGAGCTGGTCGCTGTGTTTCGGACCTTATGCACCTGTCTGTCATTACCTGTACCATAGCAGGGATAGCGTAGGTCCCGATGCCAACTGAGATACCTTGACGCGGTGCTCGGGCTCCGGTATGTCTTTGATAAGGATATACTGGCGAAAGTCTCATTTTAACACCAGAGTGAGGGTTTAGCCATATATTGTCAACTGCATTTTCCGTTGCAGTGCACCATTTTCCGTGAATTGTTTCTCATAAACCATACTCAAGCTGACATTTGTTGGCTCTGAGTCACCAGTAAATTTGTTTGGCTAAGTATTACAGGTCTTATCATTTCTCATCTATCCAGAGAATAGTGTCAGGTCTGGTCATCGGAGAACATAGGTTCTATGTTTTGCTTGGTATTCTGAGTTTTTGTGTGTTTCTGTTTAGTGCCTACGCCTTGCCTTGAACCATGTTCACACTGTGGGTTGTTTTAGAGCCAACGCCCAGCTTCATGTTTGGTTTGTCTACTCAGGGTTAATACTCAGGTGCTGGCTGAGTGGCTTCTCTGAATCTGGTCCATTCAGAACCTGGGGGTGGGATATCTTCCTGCTTATATACCTATCTTTCTCTCTGCTCCTTGCTGGTTTTTGCAATTCCTTGCTATTCCTGCTTGCATTATTGTGTATCCTGACTGCTGATTTGACCCTTGGCTTGTATCTGACTATTCTACCGTCTTCCGATTTTGTACTGGCGTTATCTCTGGTTTCTGACACGGCTAGCTGACGATTCTTCTGTGTTTTGTTTGTCTCTGTTTGTCTTCCCTTTTCCCTGCACCTAGTCAAGAGTAATTGCAGTCCTCGTGGTTGTCGCCGTATCGCCTAGGATACGGAGGCAATTAGGCAGGGACAGGGGTTGGGGTGAGCGCAGGGATCACATCTCCCTTTCTGTGTACCCCAACCTTGACAAATAGATGATAAATCTTACATCAGATTTCCCAATGCTGGGAGAGGCTGTCAGGGTCCGTCTAGTTATATGCAGTGCTAACATTTCATTTCTGCAGTAAATCGGTATTCTTGGTTACAGATGGCACCATGACACTCTAACTACAAAGGTATAAATTCTTCTCATGTAAATAACACCTATAACCAGACTTTACCTTGTGCACTGGTGGGCCTCTCATCTAGTTGCTCCTCTTTTGTACATGGGTGAGTAAACATTAGATATAAAAGGGCTGGACACGCATCCTGAAAGTTTTCATCTGTAATTTGGCCTCCATAATGACCAAAGATTTCTTCATTTGAATAGCACTAAAAAAAACAGAAAGTAAAGACCATTATTGGATTAACCTGTACTGTGGCATAGGAAGCAGGGTTCCGTGGCCCCACTAGCAGCCTCTGTGACTCTCTCAAGACAGGTCAATAGTCGGCTGTTTATTCAGTGAAGGAGACTGATCTATTGCCATCCCTCGTCCTCATACAGCTGAATTGTTTCTAGGCAGCAGATCACTGTTTAGACCGCACAATCTGCTTCCCAGAAATCATAATTGGAGAGCGTGCGGTTCGCTCATTCATTGGGTGACCGCTGGCCCATTTAGATGGGCAGATTGTCGGTAATGAGCATTCACAGAAATGTGAGTTTCTGAAAATGTGCCCTACAATCAGGCAATGTAAATCCACCTTTAATCGTAGCACCACCAGATGCACTTTGTAAACTACAACTTTTCAAAAGTTTGTAGATAATTTAATGAGCTACAGAAACGCCACTGATCCTTTTGTATATTACATTATTATTGTCTTGAGAAGTCGGCCATGTTTAATATTTTCGTCCAATAGTTGGCTGAACGATCTTTTCTTCAAAGAAAGATTGTTCGTAGATAAAAGATTTTTCTTTGAAAGAAGATTCCCATTAAGATCTTTTGTCGATCCCCTGGTTTCACTGAATATGCATGATGATTAGTTTAAACAACTGTACCAGTCAATATGGACTGAAATGTGTATGGCTGAATCTGCAAAATGAACATTCACCAGATATTTGTTTGCTTAACTACTGTTCAACCATCTGATGTGTATGGCCACCTTATAACAAGGTGCTAATTACCCCTTTTGTGTCCTATGTATATGGATCACATCACCTACTGCTGACACATTCAGCACTGCATTATCCTATTATTTATCTACTGCATTAAACCTATTTGATTAGATTTCAAAAGAAAACATAAAACTGTAAAGGGTATTAAGATTGGGTAAGTTGTCTTTTGGATGAGATAGCACGCTGTAAGTAAAAGTACCTTTACCCGAGGCGATTATCAAGTAAAGTATCGTTAAATCGATCAAAACTGCACGATTATTGAGCAGTGTAAAAGCAATGAATGATAGACCGACAATCTATAGATTTTTCATTGGTTCAATCTTTTGAGTGGGCACAAAAATCAATGTTGGACATTAATGATTTCATACGTGTCAACAGGAATCATTCACTGCGCGCACCACTCAACTTATCACTTTGTGTAAAAACAACCGTCTGCTTTACAAACAATGGAATATGCAATCAAAATTACAATTTTGTGAACAATAGTCAGCGCGTCTTAAGAGTCATTGTTGAAACGTTCACTAGTAACAAATGGTTCCTCGTACCAATCATCTACTTGTTTAAAGGTACCTTAAGTGCCGTACTGGCATCAGATACAGCAGAAGGGAGTGACTTTAGAAAGTGTGAAAAAAAGTGATGAGTGAGACAATTTTGCAGATAAAATTTCTTTCACTGTGTCTGTGAACATAGTTAAACTGATAAGGAAAATGTTTCATTGACCCTTTTACTCTTTATAGACAAACCGTTCATTTCACAGAAAAACCCTTAATATTTGTACAAGACAAGTTCCTGGCAATAAAAGTTTAATAGGAGCAGAAAATGGGGCAGTGAAAGTTCGGGAAGCTGTACAGTGTGTAAGGTCGTGGAGATAAAAGTCTTTGAGTTGTCCCCTTACATTATATTCATAGTGGTTTCTGAGCTACAGTTGCTTTTTGTAAAACTTGGTGACGACTGATAAGATGGCCTTTACCCTCAAAGGTTCACACTCTGCTTTTCCAAGTTACCTTTCAGCATGGACTGTACGTAAAAATGAAACTGTCATGTCATGAAGAAATATCAGGCATTCACCATTACGGCTTTATAAAAGTGCAGCTATATGATCTTCAGACACCTTTTTATGGACAAATTCCTCTTTCACAAGTACAGAGGGAATTTACCATGAGGGGCCCCCACCACCAATCAGATATTGGTGACCTATCCTATCCACTCTTTTAAGTTTGAACCAATCACTTTTGTATAAGAATGCTACTCCAGTTTTTTCATACCAACCAATTTTTTTGTACTGCAATTAACATTTTATTGGTGAAGAGTTAAATTCTTCAAAATCACTTTGTATTTGACTTGATCAATTAATCAATTAAGCAATTTGATTCAGGTTCAAATACATAAAACCCAAATCTAAAGCTCTCCATTTACACTGATAACTTGTGGATGCCATTCAATGGTTTCTTAGGACTGTATGTAACTAATTTCAAACTCTTTAATGCCAAGCCAGCATTAGTAATCTTAAAAACGTGGCACAACCCATTTAACTTATGCCCTATCTACAGGACAGGAGGTGTCTAGTGTATCTTTAGGGATCCGACCGCTGGAACCCCCAGGATCACAAGAAAGGGAGTCCTTTCCCACATTGGGATGGAGCACCAGGTCATGCATACGTGTCGTTCCATTCATTCTTTATGCTAGCGCTGGAGATAGCCAAGTACAGTGCACCTGCACGACCTACCTCATCATCAGAATGGGGAAATGGGACCTGTGGTTAGGGAATAACTTAAATAAATGGCACAACCCTAAGTGATAGAAATGTATATAGCTATGGTAAAGACATGGCTGCTGGAAGTAACAAATAACCTCTTTAGAAACTAAGTTGGAGATTTATCCAACTGGTGTAAAGTAGAACTGGCTTAGTTGCCCATAGCAACCAATCAGATTCCACCTTTCATTTTTCACAGCTCTTTTGGAAAATGAAAGGTGGAATCTGATTGGTTGCTATGGGCAACTAAACCACTTCTACTTTACACCAGTTTGATAAATCTTCCCCAAAGTTTTTAGAGAATGGTGTGAAAACTTTTTGCCCCCCTTCTACATCTTTCCTGTCTTATGGGCTGAAAATGTCTGATGCCGTTTTGAGAAATTCACCCGAATTGTCTGAAATTTTTCAAAAATTCATGTCAAGTTCAATTTGATTACAATTGTTTTTCTCATCTCCAGTGAGTATATTACATTACAGTGCTTCATTTTTACTCTCTTCGAGGTAGGCTGCTTCTTAGCTTCTTTTATTTGTGTGCAGAGTAAGCAGCATTTTATCTTGGGAACACATCAACACTTTAGCGTAAGGCTACTTTCACACTAGCGTTAGTACGGATCCGGCGGGTGAAGGGACCCGCCGGATCCGTACTGAGTAATACAACCTTGTGGATCCGTAATTCCGGATCCGGTTGTATTAGCTTTTAAACGGATCCGGAATAGCCTCTATTGAAAGTCAATGGAGGACGGATCCGTTTACAAGTGTGTCCACACCAAACGGATCCGTCCCCATTGACTTGCATTGGGGGTCATTCCGGATCCGTTTAGGTGCGGATAACTAGTACGGAGAGCAAACCGCAACATGTTGCGGTTTGTTCTCCGGTCTGAAGACGGAACGGAATGCTTTCAGGAGCATTCCATTGTCTTCAGTTCAGTTTTGTCCCCATTGACAATGAATGGGGACAAAACTGAAGCGTTTTAGGCTAGTTTCACACTAGCGTTTATATATTCCGGTATTGAGCTCCGTCATAGGGGCTCAATACCGGAATAAAACGCTTCAGTTTTGTCCCCATTCATTGTCAATGGGGACAAAACTGAACTGAAGACAACGGAATGCTCCTGAAAGCATTCCGTTCAGTCTTCAGACCGGAGAGCAAACCGCAACATGTTGCGGTTTGCTCGCCGTACTAGTTATCCGCACCTAAACGGATCCGGAATGACCCCCAATGCAAGTCAATGGGGACGGATCCGTTTGGTGTGGACACACTTGTAAACGGATCCGTCCTCCATTGACTTTCAATACAGGTTATTCCGGATCCGTTTAAAAGCTAATACAACCGGATCCGGAATTACGGATCCACTAACGCTAGTGTGAAAGTAGCCTTATTCCGGTATTGAGCCCCTATGACGGAGCTCAATACCGGAATATATAAACGCTAGCGTGAAACTAGCCTAAGAAAGACATACAATGTGAGACACTGGAAAGTGGGAGTGCCAAGTCTACAAGGAACTAGCACTTCTACTAAGCTCATTTATCTGAACAATATGCATTGTGTGATTGCCCTGAGGACAATTTTTACTACTCTCTTTGAATTGGGATTACTTGGGCCTTTGTCCGTATTAATATACGGTAAATTATATTACCTGGATTTGGACAATTTGAGCTGATTTGTTCAGCGCCTACTACCGTGGGTAGTGCCGCCACTATTTTGTGTTGGACACATGATGCTCTTCAACCAGTAAAAACAAAAGAAGAAAGAAGAACTACTTACTGTACATATTCAGAACATTGTTCAGCTTGTAATAATGGAAAAATAATGGAAAATATAGATGCCGGTCTTAATAAGCCCCTGCGCTGGCAATGGATCTGGCGCAGCTATGTAGAGGCACTGGTGTATATCTATTCGTAAATGACCCCCATAGTGTTCCTACATAAGACATTGGACATTGGATTCTGTGGCACGGAATTGTTCTCTAAAAGGGTACTGAAGCATGAAACTATTCTATAAAGGTGTACTGCAGCATGGCATTGTTCTACAAAGGGCACTGCTGAATTGAATTGTTTTATAAAGGGTACTGTGGCATGGAACTGTTCTATAAAGGGGACTACTGCATGGAATTGTTCAATAAAAAGCTACCACAGCATAGAATTGTTCTATAAAGGGGCACAACTGCATGGAATTGTTCTATGAAGTGGTACTGTAGTATGGAATTGTTATATAAAGGGGTACTATAGCATGGAATTGTTTTAAAAAGGAGTACTGCGGCAGGGAATGGTTTTATACAAGAGTACTGTGGCAATAAATTGTTTTATAAATGGGTACTACGGCATGGAATTGTTCTATAAAGGGGTACTATAGCATGGAATTGCTCTATAAAGGGGTACTACGACATGGAGTTTTTCTGTAAAGGGGTACTATAGCATGGAATTGTTTTATAAAGGAGTACTACGGCAGGGAATTGTTTTATAAAGCAGTACGGTGGCAAGGAATTGTTCTATAAAAAGGTACTGCTGCATGAAATTGTCAAAAATTGAAATTTTTGGAAAATTTTGATCAAATTCAATTTGCTTACACTTGTTTTGCTCATCTCCAATGCATATATTACATTAAAGTGCTTAATTTTTACTCTCCTGAAGGACTGTTTTATGTATCTGTTTTAGCGTCTTTTATATCTGTGCAGAGCAAACAGCATTTTATCTTGGGAACACATGAACACTTTGGTATAATAAAGACATACAATGTGGGGAAGTGGATACTGAAAGACACTGGAAAGTGTACTGCGGCATGGAATTCTTCTATTAAGGGGTACTGCGGCATGGAATTGTTCATTAAAGGAGTACTGTGGCACTGGAATTCTTCTTTAAAGGAGCAATACGGCATGGAATTCTTCTTTAAAGGAGCAATACGGCATGGAATTCTTCTTTAAGTGGGAACAGTGGCATGAAATTGTTCATTAAAGGGGTACTGTGGTATGGAATTCTTCTTTAAGGGGCGCAGTTGCATGGAATTGTGCTGTTCACAAATCAAAAGTTCTGCAGGTGGAGTCTTACTATTAAAAGTATATAGGCTATTATGAGCATGAATGTGAGCAATAGCAGCCCAGTCACTTGCTCTATACTAGATATGACGGCTGCTGTTTCTTCATAACTTCAGGAAATTGCTAAAGTAGAGATTACTTTATACTTTTGATGTCAACTATACAGACTGCAATGTGCATGCAAGCAATAGCAACTAGGGATGAAGAAATCGATTTTCTCATCAGCAAGAGTTCTTTACCTGTGAGGGGCTGACCCCCGCAGATGAGGTTGTGGTGGTGGGTTCTTCATCACCTGCAGAGACAGCCCATCACTGGTGAAGAACCTCTGCTGATGAGACAAATTGATTCATTAGAATCGCTTTGCTCATACCTAACAGCAACTTATTCAGTTATAAGGGGCAAGGAAACAACTAATATAGCAATTGCAGTGACCGACATGAGGAGGATGGGAGTGGTAGTGGTGGCACAGAGGAGTAATAGTGGTTCATGATGGATGTTCTCACTATAGCACTACCTGGTGGCATGCAACAGTGAATGAAGGGCCTTTTGGGGACTCCCGCCTGGTGATAGTAGGGGTGCCCTTGATGGTGTACGTTTGGCATGGTTAATGGAGGTAATGGCCAGGCCTGTTTTGTTACATTAAAAAGATAATGGGAACAGTAGTTCATACAGCAGCAAAGGCACAGTTCTGGAGTATGTTACAGAGTAAGCTTCTCCCAATAGTTGTGTATAGACACAATTGTTATCCAATACATTCCAGAACTCTAAGGGTTACATAGCATCATAAATCAATACAATGCTATGCGACCCCGACAAAGCTATAAGTTCAGGACGGGAGCTGTGCTGTGAGTCCGGAGCGTGACACTCGCTCATGTGAAACCAGCCTTACTGGTTAGTTTTCACATGGTATGTTAGATTTAGACAAAGGTGTTCTACCAAAACATGTAGCCTTTTGTGCTGTGTATTCTGAACATAGACTGTTTGCTGCTTTGAAATGCTTTTACAGGACTCCTGTGGGGCGCCAGACTCCTCCCATTATTTCATTGTTTACATGGCTGGAATAGTTCAACTGCAAATAACACTAGAGCTTTACAGACAAGACCTGAGTAAAAGCTCCTTTACATGGGCCAGTTTTGCAGACAACTGTCAAAAAGGAAGCATTCCTTCCCAGCAAGCGCCTGCTGGTCAGTCAAGGAGACCACTGCATTTACATACAATCATCTCCTCCACAGTGTGGGGGAGGAGTGAACGCTAAAGCCATCGCTCGTCCCCATACAGACTCATTGTTTGCCGGGCAGCAGATGCTGTTTACAATCTGCTGATGGCAAATGATGATTTTTGTGAGCGCATGAATGAAGCAATTACCCAATGAACAAGCTAAACTTAATTGGCTCAACCTTTAGACCGCCAGATAATTGCTAACAAGCGTTCCAATGAATGCACATTTGTGATTATCTGGTGGATTCTCAACCCGTGTAAAGCAACATTGCCAACCATTGGAAGTGTTATGCCCCTTTCACACGAGCCGGAGACTCTCATGTCTCCCGCAACGCATCTACAGGGCTGGACTCGGCACTGACTGGGATCGCATATAATGCTATGCGATCCCAGTCAGTGCCGGAGTCCAGCCCTGTAGATGCGTTGCGGGAGACATGCGAGTCTCGCGCTCGTGTGAAAGGGGCATTAAGCCTTCATACAAAGCATTGTAAGATGAACCTTTTTTGGCAGTCTAATACATATTGGTATTGATAATATGTATTGCTCCTGATCTTTTTGTTCTCCCCGGAGATATGCTAGAGGTGTTTGACCGTGACTTTCTCCTGTTTCTCCACTGAAAACACACACTCTTATAAGTCTGGAGAGTCTGAATAAGTTCTACATCAAAAGATTTGGCAATTTTATTGACCTACAGTTTACAAAACAGGCTTGACATATAGCCTCCATATGAGCTGGTGCTCCCATACCCCTATGAGCATATAAATCACAGGGAATAAAGACTGGGTGTGAGGGTTCTTTATATGTTATATATGTTGTGATATATACTGGTTTTATAACGTTATATCATTTGCTTATTCCATTTTGCCTCCTTATTCCCTGCCATTTCTATTTCCAGTATTTCAAGTCTACTGCCATTGGACTGTTAGGACATTTTTAGGGACATGGTGAAGGTTGGGGTTGTTCTTTTCAGGATATGTTGTCCAAGAAGGTAGGTTGCAGAAAGAGACTAATAGGATGAGGGACCCTAGTAGTGACTTTTAAGTCAGTTTTACCCGTATATAATAAAGGTTAGTTTTAGTTATCTAGCTACCTTTGTGATATTGTTACATATTTTGCTAAAAAATATTGTCTTGGCTAACAGCAGCCATGACATTTATTAACTGGTATAAACATAAAAATGTTTGGTGTAAAATATCAGTATAAACAAGATATATCGGTGTTTTTCGCCTGCTATGAGCAGAAGCAGATTTGTGTCGTTATTTTTAACCATTTCTCCTCACTCCACTTAATAAATTTTGGTTAGGCTGGGTTCACATGCTGCAGTACCGTCCCATGCAGTCAAACCACTTGGCAATACGGTTCATGATTTCCAATGAATTGCCATGGTGTTGCGATGCGGCTATTGAATGTGTTGTTTTTACTGGTAAAACTTGTTAAAAAATGTTCCTATAAAAACTCTGCGGCCAAAAGTGCAAGATTAGTGGTACAAAAGCATGTAGTTTTCCTGAGCGTTTTTTGTTCATACATCACATTACTATGTGAACCACACCAAAGCTAAATTTATTAAATGGAGTGAAGAAAAATTGTGCAAAATAATTCTGATAATCTACTTCTACTCACAGCAGACATAAAATATGTCTGGACTTTTTAATATATCTGTCTCGCCAACTAACCTCTTCACTTTGCCTGGAGTAAATTATGCTAATATTAGTAAGTATGGACTAATGTGTCAACAAGACTGTTTAGCGGTTTATTCACAGACACAGTTAAAACCGCATGTGAAAAAATGCATGCAGTATTGCAGTGTGTAAATCGGCTGTGTGCTTTTGCAGATGAAACACATTAATTTCACCTGTTTCATGTGTAAGAACCACATAATCAATTACGTCATTATTGTCCTGTGGCAAAACCACATCTTTTTTTTGTGATGCATTTTTAACCACATCTCAACGATAAACAGTTGCTATGGAGTCTTTAACATCAAGGGGGTCCTTCCATCCTTCCAGGTAGTAATTTTCACTTCAATAGCTGAGACTACAACTGGCTTAAAGGAGTTCTCCAGGAATTAAGAAAATGAAAATACTTAAAGGGGTTGTCCGAGTTATTTTTTTGTCCTTTGTATGTTTCTAACTAGTCAAATACAACAGCTTTCCCATGGACTTTCTGCTTCTAAACTTGCTGGTTTCTCAGATTTCACTCAGGGTCACATGACCTGTGACGTCAGCTTTCCTGCCTGCTAATCTTGTATTCGTGCACAATCAGATAAGAGCCTGTACACGAGACATCACTGTGCTGGCCATGCCCCCCTGCTCTGCCGGGCTTCTATCTGCTCTCTCCCTGGATTTTTTCAGATAAAACATTAACCCCTTCAGCCAGAACACACTCAAGGCTTTACAAAAGCAGCTGCAGGCAATGAAGACACACAGGATCTGCCCTCCTCACCCTACAAACACAGATCTGACTGGAGCAGATCTGGAGGAGATCTACAAAGTATTGTACAAGAAAGGTAGGGGGAAGATCCTGTGTGTATCAGCAGTGTCACTGTACAGCTGGGACTTGTAGTCCTACACATACAACATGCTGCTGAGTATTCCAGCAGACATGTCACTCAGGGCAGCACTTGTACTCACTCTCTTTGCAGAACAGGGAGGAGGGGCAGAGATTGTTATTACTGCAGGTAAACAAAGGCCAGAAGAGATCCAGGGAAATGAGGAAATATATATATTTTTTGGCCTAAAACTTGCTTAACTTAGTTATATATTGATGCCCATCAGATTTATAGTACTATATTTTTTTTCCATAACTCAGACAACCCCTTTAAATATTACTTTATTATAAATATATACAGTCATACATTTCATTAGTTAGAATGTCTTGTTTTGTCTGGGAAGCAATTATTAGGAGAAATAAAACGGCTGCTGTCCTATTAGTACACATATAACCTGTCCTAATCACACAGCAGGACAAGTTACTTCACAACACTGAGGTAAAGAGCTGCCTCATCCTCCTCTGCTACTTGTCAGGGATTATGATCCTGAATACAGCTGATAAGATCTTCAGATGAATCTCTGTAGGAAAGGAGTTCATGAGGAGACAAAGTACAGAGAGCAGGGTGGCATGTGGCTGATGAGCAGCAACACTTGTATGCAGTCTCCATTAACAGAGTCTCACATTACCACAGTCTGTCCTGTACGTCCTCTCTGTACTTCATGTCTCTTCATGAACCCTATTCCTACAGAGATTCAGCTGAAGATCGTATCAGCTGTATTCAGGACCATAATCCTTGACAAGCAGAGAGGAGAATGAGGCAGCTCTTTATCTCAGGGTTGTGAAGCAACTTCTCCTGCTGTGTATAAGGACAGGTTCTGTGTGTAGTAATAGGACAGCGGCCATTTTATTTCTCCTAATGATTGCTCCCCAGACAAAATGAGCCATTTTACCTAATGAAAGGTATTTGTGAATATATTTATAATAAAGTAATATTTGAGTATTTTCATTCATCAGAAGCCCTTTAAGTAGGGGTGACTCTTTAACCTGCTCTATATCAGGCTATATAGCAGCTACACATATGAGCTAGGTCTTTTTTTTTAAAGCTGACTACCAAGCAACTTACAGGCAGAGATAGAGCAATTAGAAACTGGATAGGGAGTGAGATCTGCAAGTAATACCAGAAGATCTCATTCCTGACCAGGTTCCTAAAGATTCAATTTCTAGCTGTATGGTGGCTAGCAAAGTGATCCCAGTCTTGTTTTATAATTGGTTACCCATTTAGTTACTAATTCTGCACTTATTTAGGTCATTTATTGATGCCATGACCCAGATGTTTATCAACGTAAAATAAGTTGTAATAACTTATAATGTAATAACTTGTACCCCATACTCACAGACATCAATATAGTTTCCATTTTACACTTTCCCTATACTGTCCTTTTTTCCATGAAATGTGCTATTATTCTATAAAAGTAGTAAAACTAAAATAATCTACACATATTTTGGTGATCACTATAATACAATTATTTATACCACGTGTTGGAGTGGGCATTCAAGAGTTTTCTATGGGGCCCAGCCGCGGTATCTAGTAATCTAGTAATGCCACTTACCCTAATAAAGAATTGCCTAGACTATGTATAATATATATATATATATATATATATATATATATATATATATATATATACACACACACTCATTTCTCAGCTGTTAATAGGATTAGCATTTGAGTCAGATGAATGTCTTTTGTATTGCATATTATTATTGTAAAATATTTGTGACTCATTCTAAGTATGCAGAGATAAACTGAGCCCTATGGTGCAACCTCATGGCTGATTAGAAGGGTTGAAGGATAAAACAGTGAATATCTTCTTCCTGGAACTCTCAAATCACAGTTTCACAAAATGTGAAATAGGTGCCTAGATGTACAAAATGCAAAAAGCCGAACAGCATGTTTTCAGGGTAGAGCTAAATATGTGCTGTATTATCAACTAAAAACTCGACAACTTTGAAGATTTCTGAAGAATTTTGAAATACGCTAGCGGAAAATGAAAAAAGAACACCTGGAAAACTTAATGTGATTGAGCTGAGATTGACAAAGTATAAACTGCTAGTGATGCTTGGTCAATGATCACACAACCAAGGTGTTGCACCTTTTATTTTGGGTTCTGCAGCAGGGAATATGCTGAGACAAGGTCACATTAATACTGGGTGTTATGTCCACTTTCTGTGATACAGGCTGCCACAGAACATGGTAACTGTCATACAGATGTTGGAACCCCTGTGCTATGCTATTCCAAGCTCTTTCAAATGGAGCTGTATTTCAGCCAAGGTGGTTGTTGGCTACTGTGCATGGGAGATCCATGCACTATCCAGTCCGAGACATTCTTGAATGGGGGGTGAGATCTGGCATTTGAGTAGCCAGGGGAACTGGTGGATGCCCTGAAGAGCACCTTTTATAGGCAATGTGTGGAGTGGTGTTATCTTGTTTGAACACCATATCTCCCAACTGAGTCAAAAAGGCAGTAGGACTGTTTCCACAATGTTTTTGACATACCAATGTCTGGTCAGTGTTCTGTCCAGGAATACCAGACAGGAACATCCATGGCAGCTAGTGGAACCCCCACACCATGAAACGCGGTGTTTGTCCTGTGTGTCTCCGCACTATGCAAGATGGCAGTAGGCATTGTCCACAGTCCTCTTGCAAACTTTGATCTATATGACCATCACCATGCCTGAGTGGCAGCTTTTATTGCTGCAAGGGGAGATGCCACCCAGTATAAATGTGACCCTGCCTCAAAATTTACTTGGTTGTGTGATCATTGAACAAGCTCCACTAGCAGTTTATACTTTGTCAATCTCAACTCAATTACATTACATTTTCCAGATGTTCTTTCTTTATTTTTCGCATGTATGTAAGATTATATAATAGCAACTCAGTAAACTCTATGGGGTAGATTTATCAAACTGGCTTAGTTGCCCATAGCAACCAATCATATTCCACCTTTCATTTTCATTTTTTACAGCTCCTTTTGGCAACTAAGCCAGTTCTACTTTACTCCAGTTTGCTGTCTATTTAACAGCAAATAACTACACTAATCTCTCTATGTCATTTTTCTATGACAATATCTCCAAAACATCTATACATACTTTGATGTGGCTACTATAAATGCAACATAAAGTAAACCAGATGTGTAACTTGAAGCTCGTGAACCCAAATATAAAATGTATAACAGGCCTGCACCTGGTATGGGCCATGTATTACTGGAACCTTTGGGCACTTTCAGGCATAGGATGCACCCATACAAAACATGGACCCATTATGTGACGCCCACAGCCAGCTAGAGGTTCATACTCTACCACTGTTTGTAATGATTTTATACAGAAAACTGGACACCTTCCATCATAAGATATATAATACCTGCCACAAAAAATGTATGTGAAGGAATCCTGTTGTTCACAGCACAAGGGCTCATGCACATGGGGCCTATGCAAAGACAGATGAACTTTCTCTAATTCTACGGAGCTTCAGGCAAGTTGTGTGCTGCCATGTGGTTCCTCAACACCACAAAACTAAAATTAAAGACTTAATACAGCTTGGAGCTTGTATGAATCCTTAATATGGTTACATGTTAGAACCGTACCATTTCTGTATGCAACTTACAAATCAGTTGTGGAGCTACACTTTCAGATAGCTTTTATATGTTTATTACTAAAATAATGCATTGACTTATCCCACTTTCCTTGCTCTTAGTATGATCAGTATAACAAAAGAACATACAATAGTTCTTGCATTTACAAGCATTATATGTTCCATTTAATTTCCACTTTCTAAATTTTATACAGTGCTTTCCAAGGATTTGTCCTATGGACCGGACAAATGCCATACATTTGGCCACTAGGAGTCTGCATACTTTTTTGTAATTTGTATCCAGATTCTTCACAGTTTTCAAGATTTTTGTTTGCCATTAGTGAATTGAAATATTCTTGATTACATTCATATCCTGAAAACCGATACATACCTAGTCCTGCTATCAGCTGTGAAGTGGATACGGTTGACTAGGCAATGTTCAGTAATCTAAACACACCAGCGGCAGCACAAATCTTCAGTGTATCAATCATGTGGCTAAATGTTTTATCAACCAAGAGTCCAGAGGTAAACAGCTAAACATATCAATCTGGAGTTTGTATGCATCTGCATCCACTTAAAGATTTCATTAACTGAAAACAATCTTCAAACTGTAAACGTTGGGAAATTGTAACACAAAGTACGGGGATGGACTGGCCATAGACCCTACAGGAAAACTTCCCAGTGGGCCGATGCCCAGGGGAACACCTGAGCCCTCCTAACAGCTGCCAGCCATGGTAAGGTACTGTACTGCCATCCTAGGAAAACTGAAGTAGGAGGACAGAAGGTGGCAGCTGGAGCTGGCCACCACAGAGGGGAAGTTTTGGGGAGGTATTGGGTGCTGCTGGGGCAGTATTTTGTGATACACTGTGGTATTTAGCTCTGCTGGGCTGGTATAATGTGCCACAATATGGTATTACTGGCCCTGCCTACTTGTGTTGATCCTGCCTTCTGTCAGTTTGGACCCCACAAATAAAGCCATTTTTAGTTTTTTTCCAGGGCCACTTTAAGTTCCAAGTCCACCCATGACATAGTGTATTAAACTGGCCATACGTATGAAATAACTGGCGGCCAAATGCTTGTTTGAAGATCATTAGTCTCATTTACATACAAGAATGCAGGCAAACGTTTCCTTTAAAAACCTAATATTTGCCCATAATTCCTCTGGAAAATACTTAAAATACTGTAAAATAATGCCTTTTCTGGCAGCTTATGATATGAGGCAAACACGAGTACTGCAGAGCTGGCAGATGCTGTGCCAGTACTATTTGACTACTGTGGCTACAGTTGTCGGAAGGAGGAGGAGACAGCCTAGATATGTCCTGTATGCTGTCTCCTCTCTCCTCACTGAATGAGTAGAATGGCAGTGGCGGTAGTTTGAGTGCAGTGCCGAGAGGCAGCAGAGAAGTCCTGAGGTGCAGCTGACATCTGCTGTAGGCAGCACACCATTGGATCCAAGCCCTGATATTGGCCTTCCCATCTGCATGACTAGACCAAAAGGTCTCTATTATGTAGGTACATATGAATATCTCTACTCACAGTGCGTTTTTGTTTGTGTCACACATGCAGTTTTTGTGGGCAATTTTTCATGTATTTTTCGAGACAAATACAGGAGTGGACACAAAAGTAAGTATAAGGGCTCAAGCACACGACCATTGTTTTGAGGTACGCAAATAACGGATCCACAAAACACAGATACTGACCGTGTGCATTTTGCGGAACGGAATGGCTGGCCCCTAATAGAACAGTCCTATCCTTGTCCGTAATGCGGACAATAATAGGACATGTTCTATTTTTTTGCGGAACGGCCATGTGCACATACGGACACAAATTGCACACTGAGTCATTTCCAGAATGAACACAGAAAAAAATCCGTTTGTGTGCATTAGCTCTCAAAGACGTAAATAGAGGCCCACAATACACAGGCACTGGCTGTGTGCCCACCGTTTGCGAATGCGCACTTGAATGTGTTCCCAAACCGCAAGATTCAGTCTGCACCGCAAAAAAATAGAACATGGCCTTTTTTTGGCAGTGTGGAAGCACGGACCAAAATCCCACAAAATCAATCTGTAGTACTTCCATGGGCTTCCGCTCCCTGCCTCTGTTGCACATCACACCACTTCGTATCTTGTGGATTGCGGACCCAGTCAAGTAAATGGGTCCACTCCACATCCGGGATATCGAGTGCCCATATATTGCAGACCTGCAGTTTGTGGGGCCACACACGTTCGTGTGCATGAGCCCTAATACTCTTCCTTCTTTTTAACCTCACTAGATATGCCATTGCTCAGTAATGGGAGTAAAATATCACTATTTTTGGCTGTTGCAAGATCCATAAAGCTCAATGGAAACTCCCATAGATTCAATGTAGAGGGCCATGCTTTAAGGGAACCTTTCATCTTCTGTACGCTGCTCACAGAGGGCAGTATTTTGTAGTGACAAACCTGCTGATTTCAGCGTTCTGTCACTCCTGTGATGGCATTCAGTACTTTTAGAGCACTGACATGCCGAACGCCACAGCATGCACCATCACTGCAAAGGAGATGAGTCCCATGCCGCGTCCTGCCTTATATGTATGACAGGAAAAAAACACCTGTCAGTCATCGTCCAGCGTCACAGCACGATCAGCAGGTCTGTCACTAAACTATGCTGCCCTCTGAGGACAACATGCCAGAGCTGACAGGTTCCATTTCACCATCAACTGACCTCTAAAAAAACTGTGACGCATGTAAATCGGCAAATGGGGAACACTAGATACAGGGCACTATGGACACAGTCATTTGCATTTCCAGTTCTGTTGAATGTAAATGGATTGTATTCTATTATTATCCTAATTCTGGGCTCCTGTGAACAAGAAAGACATAGCAGAGCTGGAGAAGGTTTAGAGAAGGTCAACTAAAGTAATAACTGGAATGGGTAACATAGTAATATGGTAACATAGTAACATAGTTTATAAGGCCGAAAAAAGACATCTGTCCATCCAGTTCGGCCTGTTATCCTGCAAGTTGATCCAGAGGAAGGCAAAAAACCCCTTTGAGGTAGAAGCCAATTTTCCCCACTGTAGGGGAAAAAAATTCCTTCCCGACTCCAATCAGGCAATCAGAATTACTCCGTGGATCAACAACCCATCTCTAGTAACTATAACTTGTAATATTATTACACTCCAGCAATACATCCAGGCCCCTCTTGAACTCTTTTAGTGAACTTACCATCACCACCTCCTCAGGCAGAGAGTTCCATAGTCTCACTGCTCTTACCGTTAAGAATCTTCTTCTATGTTTGTGTACAAACCTTCTTTCCTCCAGATGCAGAGGATGTCCCCTCGTCACAGTCACAGTCCTGGGGATAAATAGATGATGGAACAGATCTCTGTACTGACCCTTGATATATTTATACATAGTTATAAGATCTTCTCTCAGTCGTCTTTTTTCTAAAGTGGACTACAGTACCCAGAAAGATTATCAAAATTAGGGTTATTCCATTTAGAAAAAAGGCGACTGAGGGGAGATCTGATAATTATGTTTAAATATATCAGGGGTCAGTACTGAGATCTCTCCCATCATCTATTTATCCCCAGGACAGTGACTGTGACAAGGGGACATCCTCTGCGTCTGGAAGAAAGAAGGTTTGTACACAAACATAGAAGAGGATTCTTTACGGTAAGAGCAGTGAGACTATGGAACTCTCTGTCTGAGGAGGTGGTGATGGTGAATTCACTAAAAGAGTTGAAGAGGGGCCTGGATGTATTTCTGGAGTGTAATAATATTACAGTTTATAGTTACTAGAGATGGGTCGTTGATCCAGGGAGTAATTCTGAGTGCTTGATTGGAGTTGGGAAGGATTCTTTTCGCCTAAAGTGAGGAAAATTGGCTTTTTCATCACAGGGATCTTTTTTTTTTTTGCCTTCCTCTGGATTAACTTGCAGGATAACAGGGTGAACTGGATGGACGGATGTAACTATGTTACTGTGTTACTATGCAGTCTATTAGTAAATCAGCGCTGTTTGGAGTTGTATGCAGATTAGCAATGAATCTGGAGGCACACTATGTGAGAACCCCACATGGCTTTATGTTTGTACTGCAAGGGACATAGAGGTGCCGACAACTCAATCCACTTTACTGAAAGTGATCTGTTGGAGAGTTAATTTATGGAGACAAAACCATTACCATAGTTGTAAAGAACAACATAATAGAAACATAACAGTTTTAGCATGTACGTAGATTAAAAAAATACACTATGACAGGAATCTGTATCCACGTGTCAAGCTGAATGCTTAAAAAAATTGTACACCTCATCATAAATTAAGTGCATCTTCCAGCAGTGCAGGGGGATATAAAGACCAGTGTATACACACTGGTCTTGATAAATGACCCCCAAAGTATTTGGATTTTACATATTTATGTCTATGAGCAGCTGTAGCCTTGTAAGCGAGAGAAGCAATAAAATATAACTGTGGTATATATTAATGAAGGCTCATGGAACTCAATACATCCTTCAGAGGCCTCCATCGAACTGCACTGCACACCATAAGGAGAACTTGCGCATGCAGAGTACGGTGCTAGGAGGCTGCTGAAGGACTGAAGATCAAGTTAAATGATGCTCCATTAGCGGCCATGTTGGGACCTGTGTAAACCATCACATGGATGCTTTGGCCGCAGTGCACCAGTGCAGATATACTACAAGCATTATATTAGTAAGTGGCTTTGTGTGATGTTTGCAGCACATTTATGAAAAATAATTAAAGAGTGACCAACTGCTTTAAGAGGTACTTACCACAATTCTCAGACCTGAAATCTGGTTATTTATGTACTTGTATGGTGCTTTTATTTGGGCAGGATGCTATTATTTCAGTACTATAAAGCACTGTTATTTGGGTCTATATTCTTATGTTATGATTAGTAAACTGTATTGTTTTTGCTAGTATTTTTAATCCTTACTTTTATTTTAATCTACAATTTTAGTATTTCATTGAGCTGTTCTAAGTTCCTCTTTACAAAAAGTAGATGGAGCTCCCACACAACAGTTTGCCCAGGGACACCTCCAAACATTAGTTAGTTTGTCTCTGCCCATGGGCCTTTAATAGCATACACTACACTGTGAACTGGTAAAACTACAACGCAGTCTGGGAATTACTTGAATAATCCATAATAATAACTTATAATGTTATTCGATTATTAATAAAACACGTTAAACAGAAGTTCAATACGACAACTCCTAACACGTGTCAGCCCAGAAAACCAGCAGAAAAAGGCAACTGTCAAAATAAATGTGGTGTCAGCATTTAGATAAAGGACATACCATTATTAAGGCAGCTCAAGGTATTACCCAACTAACCCCTGAGGCATTGAAGATAGTCCTTTCACAGTTCTGTTGTACAAAAAGCAATACATACAGTATCCCAAAATGATTTTCCCAATAGTTAGTCTTCTATCTTGAAAAGTTTTGCATGCCACCAATATGAATAAAAAGCAAATTGCACGGTTTTATCTAATTGTTTCTGAGCAAAACATCTAAGCACGTGTCCAGTTCAAATAATCTATCTACCAACAGATAAATCCCTTGCTCCCCACATAACTGAGCAAAACTTCCATTCAGAAATCCAAAAAAGTAGTGTAAAGCCCATTATGGCATGCAATACCAACCTTAAACAAACAGCTTTTTAAGAACTAATAAGGGTCTGAAGAGGATTTTATAAGAACCCATAGCTCTGCCTTGGCCATGTTCCCCTCCTTAGCTACCAATCCAGCTCCAGTCCCAGGCTGGTGGATCCCACTGTAAAGAAGCATCTAAATGAAGTTCTTACCTGGTTGTTACTTAAGTGCATCTCCTCAGGTTTCCCACAGCCATCCAGCATCTTGTCCATATGGCTGGCACTGAGGTTGCCATCCACTCCATATGTTTCCAGTATAGCTCCAATGAATTCCTGCTCTGTGGTAAAGCTGGTTGTTGCTTGAGAATGTACCATCACCAGCCATACACTCAATGTAAGTGCTAAGAAAACCCATATCCTTCCACATTGCCTCCCAGCACCCATGGTACAGCTGCTCTATGCACTCACGGGTTTATTCTATTAGGAGCTGGCTTCTAACTACGCAAAGCTTGTAGAACTAGTTAGTGAATAACATGTAGACAGTAAAAGCCAGTTCTGAGAGTTGTTAGCATTGGCTGTGTATTGCTCCTGCACTGCACAAGTCTACTGGCTCCTGCAGAGAAGCCTGTATATGTCTTCTTCCACTCTGTCCTCTCCCAGTGATAACTCAGCTAGTATTGTGGATAGGAACTGCCCTCTGATACCAGATGGTATGAGCTCTTCCCAGTCTGTGGTAGATAAGATAACACTGTCTCAGAGTCAATGAAACCTGCATATTGAAAAGAAACAAATATTACATCACAACCTGCAAAGCACCAATCCCTCCATGCATTTCCTTCATAGCGCTTGCTGTACTGTGTGTACTTTCCCTGTATTCCTTTTCTCTGTCAATGAGGATTTTCTTTCTTTTAACTACTTCAGATATTGCATGGCATCATGTAACCAGTAAATAGAAGCAGGCCAAGTTCTTCCATTAAATGGGTTATTGTGGAGCTCAGCACTGTACAGATACTGTTTGCTTTTTTTTCCTCTTTTGCCTTGTTTAACACTGTCACGCTGTAGTAAATAGCACTTTTGGCTTGTTCTTGACTTCCTAGCAAAATTTGATTCCTAGGAACCAGTCGATCGTTTTTGGCAAAATAGTGAAAGCTTAGTACATGAGTTCATTCAAGTTTCAAACCTGAGAGAATTAAATAGGTTTTCTCTCAAAATACTTTTAAGACCTATAGAATATATACACTATAAAAGTTGCTGGGACAAATGGCTTACCTGAAGCTAAGGATGTCAGTCCCATCAAAAAAAAAGTGACCACATGTGGGGGTCTCTTCCTATGATGGTCAACAGGAGATACAGAAGTAACTGAGCATTTGCACTACTGCACCTATTTATATGTCTAATTCCATCCTGTATTCTAAACATTCAGCATGAGGCTTGTGGCAATCACACAAATTGACTGAACTTACTTAAAAAAACAGCTATATAAATGAAACATAGTGGCTCCACTTGTGAAGGTATCTAAAAGCCTGCTGGAACTGATCAAATAATTGGTGAAAACTAATGATAGATATCTACTGTGGTCCAACACTTTTCCGTCCAATGTTTAGTAGATGTGGTGCTCACATTCAATGTAAAGGCGGACTCATAGCACTTCTGTCCCTACTGCAAGAGAGAGAAGGATGGTGGCCATGACCAAGGCTGAATCGGCATCTTCCTGCTAATGTTGCTATCCAGCAGTTAAATTAACCATACTTGAGGACATATCGGCTGACATACATTCATTGGTCAAGCCACAAACGTCTATTTGCATTTTGTCTGAAACCATTTTAGCAATGTACAAATGTAATAAAACCAGCCATTGAAATATGTTTGATGTTTGAAAAGCAAAGGATTAAAACTGCAATACTCCATACATGAAGCAATGAATCTGTGCGCCCTTAACCATTAACTCAGAATACAAGATATAAGAAATGTCGGATTGCCATAATTTCATCATCACTTCAAAGTATGAAACTATGGATACTACATATGCCCAACCATTTAATGGACTTATATACCCATCATATCTACTCAACTATGTAATACTATTATCATTCCCCTACATATCCATCAGAAATTATTTTCTGAGCAAATGCGCACAAAATCAATGTGGAAGAAAAAAGATCACATCCTCATAGTAGTATCTTAGGTATAAAAGTGTCCTTATCAATAGTATCCTCATGCACTGGTCGCATCGGCAGCAAATGTCCTCTCACCTGTGCCTTTCCTGTCCTCTACTGCTTCCAGTACTGCTCCAGTTATAAAGACACAGGGCAGGTCACATGGTTAGTCGTTATTCCCATTAGTTACCATAATAACCACCTTGCAAAAAAAAAAGTGCAGAGCTATGTAAGTGAAGCGTGTTTTATATTCCTTCTGCCCTTGCTTCAGGGGTTAATGAGAACCAGCCCATGACCTACAGGAATCAAATTGTCTCAGCACATTCTTGATGACGGCAAAAATATATTAAAGTTTTTGTCTCTTATAGTTAATGTATAACCAAAAAGTCCAATCCGTAAAGTCAGGGCAGATGTTAACAAGAAGTACAACATGGGCACTTTCGCATGACAGTATTTTGGTCACCATCGTGCTTTAGTATTTTTAAGCCAAACCAATGTGTCGATCTGGAATACAGAAGAGTTGCAAATCTTTCCATGCTGGTTTTGCTGGTTTTGGGTACAAAATACTGACCTATAGATACTGCAGTGCGAAAGTGACCTTAGGCTACAGTTGTGTTGTTGGCTCTTTGCATAAGCAGCACCTCTGAGTGCCTAAGAGGACATCTGCAAGAAAATCACACCACCTTATCCAGTAACACATTTACACAAAACCCAACTGGAATGAAAAGGGTTTTACATTGATAGCCTATTAATTAGATGAACCATTGTCTGACTGTTTGGGGAGGAGGGGGTGTCCAACCAATGATAACTAGTACAAAAGAATGAAAAGCCCCTCTACTTTATATGTGAGTACTGTTGGAATGACAATGTGTCTTTAGTCCCTAGAATGGGACTGGGCTGCCATCCTCAGAATTGCAGAAGAATGCAATAGGATGTATATTATTAAATCCCGATCATGGACTTTTTCATAACAGTCCAAGAACAGTCCTCAGCACTCCAAAGTAGCGTACATTCAAGTGACTGCACATGACAGGTAAGGCTGCATTTACATTTGTGCTATCGTAAAAAAAAAAGTCAAAATAGTGCAGCATGCTCAGGTCAAAATAGTGCAGCATGCTGTGTAATTTTGTCCAGTAAAATACTGAGCTCCCTGACCTGACGGACGCCTTATAGTCAATAGGGGTCCATCAAGTGGCTTTTATGTCCATCGTTTGACCAATCCAGCAATTCAGCTATTTTCGCTGTTCTGCTCCTTTAATGAATGGAGCAAAGCAATGGGAATATTAGCATACAAGTAAACAAAGATTTAGGGTATGTTCACATGAGAAAGCTCAATATAGTTCAATTATTGTTAATCAAGCACCTGGACGGGGTGCTCTGAGAACCCACGTAATCAAATACCAATAATAATGTAGGGTACACACTTAAAACTTAACCTTTACTAGGTACTACTTAAAATATGGTAGCCCACAAATATATGTGTATACGTAGAAAGTGCACAATATAACAAGCCAGTGCAAAAATAGATAAAATTGCGTCTTACCATTTCATAGTTGAACACATGGTTGGATGCAATAGGAAAGGTAGTAATTGACTGAAGGAGCCCTAGATCTATGGGTACTGGTCTCTGCCCCGTATGACCTTAAACTAGCTATATAGCAATGCATCAACAGGGGTAGGTAATCCTCCCCACACCTAATAGGCTATATCCTAGCTGGGGTGACCCTAATATGTCCCTCGTGTATTGAATGACTGCCCAGTAATTCGTCAAGGAGGGGGAAAGGGGTCCCTAAAGCTAGGGAGATAGAATAAAGATAAACAAAAACATCCCAACGCGTTTACTTGGCGTACATCACCAATTCATCAGGGGGGTTAAGTTTTAAGCGTATACTCTACATTATTATTGGTATGTTCACATGAGGGGTTTCCTTGTGGAAAACTTTATGTACTCTCATTGATCCTCAATGGAAATGCACGTTGCCGTTCATGCTGCATTTATTCCACATGGATTTCAAAACTGCATCAAGAAATGATCTGTTCTTTTTTGGCCTGGTTAGCCACATAGAATGGGGCTAATCCGTCGTCAGGTACACTGCATTCAAACTATAAATCTGTGGCAGAAATGTGAGGGTCAGTCTAGAATTCCACAGGTTGGATGTTTCCAATGTGTATTTCTGCTGTTTGAACATACCTTCAAGAACTAGCGGAAGAGCACATAAAATATCAACCTTCTGAACCCCTTTGAGGATTATTTTAATTGCTGTTTGTTTTTTTGTTTAACCACTTCCAGACTGCCTATAGATTTAATTAAACGTCTGTGTATGCAGTACCCCAGAGTTGGAAGTTTCTGTAAACTGAGCTGAGTTAGTCAGTCTAGACTGGAGTCTGGAAGAAAGAGGAAGCTGTGATTTTTGTTTCCTCTTTCTAGGCCCCAAAAGCTACATAGACTCATTGATCTCTGTATGATGTATAGAAGGAGAGAAGTAAGAGAAGTAAGACAAAAGAGAGAATTGCAGAATGTAAAATCTGCATGGCCATGCATAGGTGTCAGCAAGGCACCCTGCTACTATAGCCATTGAGACTTTGCTGAAGTGAGGGGAATACTGTTAAGACACTTTTCACACTTGGACTTCACCAGTCATATCTCTAAAAACCAGTATGCCTCAATTGAGAATAATAGGCACAACTGCAAAATTGATATTGCCAATCATATATTCTGCAGGAAAAGACTTGAGAAAGATAGATAGGAAAGAGTATGATCATTTCCTTCCTTGCTCAAATCCATACAAAACCATCAGGGGAGATTCGAACTGTATATTGTGGGAACTGTGTTTTTGCTATCGTTGTACGTACTACAACTCCCGTTTTACACTTAAGTAAAGAGAGGTGTTTTTTATGCCACATCTGGTCTTGCTAAAGACTCCTGCACCATTTGCTAGCCATTGCACTCAAACAACAATATGGGCACCTCAACTACCATTGAGCAGGAGCTCCAGAACCAGGGTGTGCTGTGCCCTTTATTTTTCACTCATGGCCCTAGAAAGCAATGGTGCGAGGAAAGCCACTGTGATTGACTGTAAGAGCTAGAGCCACTACCACTCCCAACCTCTGCTCCATCTCCTCCTTGTCTCTCCCCAGGTAGTCCGCATTCACTTCTGCAAGAATTTTTCCTCATCCATCTCCGTATAGATGATGCTCAATGAACTCTATTGATCTTAGCAGACAAAGATCAGCTCGGCTGGGAGTAGGTTGTATTTCTCCTTTAAATGAGACAAATATGTCAGCCTCAGATACAGGAGAAAAGACAAATAAAAACATATGTTTAAAAGGCCCCAAAGATCTTGTAGAATATTAGGGGGGATAAAATGCATAAACTAAAAAAAAGACAAAATAAAAGAAAAAAACATAAGAAAAGAATACCACCACTAGTCCACATCCCAGCTTCTAGTCCGCCCCCCGGCAACCAAAAACTATATATCCTTTATATCAAAACTACCATAATGGAAAGGAAACACAATTCAGAATTCCATTTTAGTTGTACTTTGTGTTAATAAAAAAATGACAAAATGTGAAAAACTATTTTTTACATAAAAACTAAAAATTCTAAAATAAAAAAGGCATAAAAATAAAGCTCAAAAAAGATTACAAAAAATATCAAAGTATCACCCAAAAAATGAGAAAAGTTTTTAAATAATCAAGCAAAAAAAAAAAAGACTATAAAAGTGGCATTCACTAGGCAAAAACTAAACTGTATCTGGTCAGGAAGGGGCTTAAATGACCCTATCTTGAACTACTTAAAAAAAGTCCACTTTGCTGTAGGCTTATAGAATTTTGAGAAACACAAGCAACAAAAATAATTAGTGCTGCTCCCTTTAGGCTACTACTACCCTTTAGGTTTTTTGTCCAGCCGAAACCTGATACTCATGCTGGAAAGAAACAGGATCCCATCGGACTCTATTGTAGTCATTGGGGATCCTGCAGTGCACAGCCCTATCCGGCTATGCCGATACCATGAACTCCAGCAAGCTGTTCCTTTGCCGGCACAGCCTGCTGGATTTAAAAACGCTATATATGAAAGTAGCATAATTATTGCTAACTTGGTGCTAGCTGTGTTAGGCTTAATGTGGCGTCTGTCATATAGGTTGGCTGTCCATATGTGACAGAGGAAATGAAGAGCACAAGTACTTGAAGAACACTCTACTGCAAATCAAACTCCAAATTAGTTATACTGACTGTGCACAAACTTGATTTTTTTTTAACAAAAAGGCCCTACAAGGCTATGCAACATATAGTGCCCTCTGTATCTATACTATGTCATATGTATGTATATAAATACCTCTGTAATATCTCATGGAAAATGGGCAGGCTTTAGTGCTGCCTTAGCCTGTAAAACAACCTAGGGCAGCGCTAAAGCCCACTCATTAGTGCCGGTGACATCACCGTGCTCACTGCTCTCTGCCTAGCAATTTAAAAAAAATAAACAAACAGCATGACATGCTGCGATGCTTATATCAGAGGGGCTGCCTGGGTGAAAAGAGGGATATATCCGGGTTCAGCTATGAACCCGGACAATGCCTTTAAGTACTCATATCTCACATGCATGTAGAAAAACATTTCTAATACAATTACTATATCTAAGTTGCATGGAACAGCAGCTCGGTAACCTGGTTACTCACTTTTCCTGAGAATCCTGCTGTGGACTGAGCCAGAGTTATTCGGCTGCTCCCCTGGACATGACGTTGGAAGATTACATTTTTCAGAATAGGTGTGTGACATGACCAGGTTACCGGGCGGCCGATCTGTGCAACCGCAAGACAGTGAAGCTGTATTACACAGGCTGATTGAGAATTGCAAATTTTGTGTTCATCCCGGAAATTGGCAGCAGTATTACACTGCAAGATGATCACGTGAACGATCGTTATCAATTATCGGCCGAAAAATCAGCCAGTGTAATACAGCTTTAAAAAGGTTGTCCAAGTTATTTTTTTGTCCTTTGTATGTTTCTAACTGGTCAAATACAACAGCTTTTCCATACACTTTCTGCTTCTAAAGCTGTTGGTTTCTCGGGTTTCAATGAGGGTCACATGACCTGTGATGTCAGCTTGCCTCCCTGCTAATCTTGTATTCGTGCACAGAGCCCGTACACGAAATGTCACTGTGCTGGCCATGCCCCCCCCATGCTCTGCCGGGATCCTGCTATCTGCTCTCCTTGGATTCTTTCAGATAAAACATTAACCCCTTCAGCCAGAACACAATGAAGGCTTTACAACAGCAGCTGCAAATGTACACAGGATCTGCTCTCTTCACCCTACAGACACAAAGTTGACACTGGAGCTGATCTGGAGGAGATGCAAAGAACAAAGAAGGTAGGGGGAAGATCCTGTGTGTATCAGCAGTGTCACTGTACAGCTGGGACTTGTAGTCCAACACATAAAACATGCTGCTAAGTATCCCAGCAGACATGTCACTCAGGGCAGCATTTGCAGAGCAGAGCAGGGGGAGGGGCAGTGATTGTTATTACTGCAGGTAAATAAAGACCAGAAGAGAACCAGGGAAATGTGGAAATACTGATTTTTTTTTGGCTAAAACTTGCTTAACTTAGTTATATATTGTTGCCCATCAGATTTAAAGTACTATATTTTTTTTTCATAACTCGGACAACCCCTTTAAGTATAATTTATTCTACAGGTGAAATAGAAAATCTCTAGAAAATCCCGGTAAATGTTAGGTGCCCCTTTGTTGCTCTTTGCTTCCAACACCTCAGGGGGTCCAGACTCTATTTGTGGCATGACATGTGAGAAGATAAGTAGGGTCACATGTTTTTTCTTGCAAACTGAAATTGGAATTTTTCTTAAGGGTTCAATTGGACTGCTTGTTTTCTATAGTTGTATTGTATTTGTTAAAAAGATGTAAATGAATCATTAGACATGTAAATGAGCACTTGGGTGGTGCACAGAGGGTGTCAACATGATTAACATATTGGCATAGCATATAAATTACCGTATATTCTTTAGGATAAATGGAGTTAGGGACAATGTGATAGAGAAGAAAGTAGTGAAGGCAGCGGTATACTGTACTACTGTATTTCCGGGAACAGTAAAGCACTTATTACCTAGAAGTAACTTTATTACATATACTTGTATCTGTATTTATAGATGTGATGTATTACTGCCGTCAAGGTATGTGTTTGTGTAGTAAAAAGCATAATGGCAATTAAAGAAATTCTTCATCTTAAACGTCTGTGGTTTGGGGGTTCGGGGGGGGGGGGGGCGACGAATCATAGAGTAACTAAACTTTTACTCTTTTTTTAATGTCCCAAATGCACTAAAAATAATTTTACTAATGTACTTTATTTATTGATTTAGCATTTTTAATAAAGATATTCCCCCCTTAAGTCCTGATTGTCCTACACGCTTCTAGAGTCTACACTTTATGAATGGGGCTGCAGAGAACGGAGTACGGGCAGGAGCACTCATTGCTGCTCCTGCCTGTGCCCCCTGAGGTTTACTAAATGCTGGCATAGCACATGAGGCGTAGCTAAAGGCTAATGGGCTCTAGTACAAGAGTTCAGCTAGGGCCCCCCTTCCCTCAGTACTTTGTGGCCAAGGGCAGGGAAGCACATAGCCTTCATGCTACCCGAGGCAAAAATTGAAACAGCACAGCCCTGCCCACGCCCCACCCATGCCAAGTTCTTGACCTAACTCCTTCCCTCTAGCCAGAGGTGTAACTTGACCAGCATACACTTTCTATAAACCGGTGTCTTCTTATGCAGCACAAGGGTCTTTGGGCCCCCTCAGGCTCCTGGGCCGGGTAGCGACTGCGACCTCTGCACCCCCCATAGCTACGCCCCAATGGGTACCCTGTAATCATGTGCTATGCCAGGATTAGCAGAGTGGAGCGTCCTCCTGCCTGTGCTTGCATCGCTAAGAGTCCTGCATTTAAGCTTTTAGCTTAGTGAAGCAGGCACAGCAGGGGCGGACACAGACAGCAGAGGGCCCCTGTGCAAACAATGTGCCTGGGCCTCCCCACCCCCATGCCAAAATCTTAACCTAACCTATTCCCTCCTAACATACAGCAATACAAAACATACAGGGTAAGGCTACTTTCACACCTGCGGCACTACAATCCAGCCACCTGATCCGGCAGAAAATGCAAGGAATCAACTGGACACAAACTGCAGTGTGTAGCGGTTTGTGTCCCACTGATTCTCTGCATTTTTGCCAGATTGTGGCCGGATTTCTGCCGGACCCCATTATGGAGTTACTCTCCATAGTGCCCTCCATAACGTGTGCCAGTATATAGAGCCACAGTAGATGCCACCATAGTGCCCCCCATAATGTGTGTCAGTAAGTGCCAGTATGTAATGCCCCCCAGTAAATACCACTGCAAAAAAAGGGGGTCAGTCAGCACATCCAATGTGCAGGTGCACGCTGCCATGGCTAGAGACACAAAGAAAAAAAACACAATGCAGCAGCACTCTGCAAACGCAAATAATGTACAATAATGCCATATTCATATAAAACATTCTGGTGCTAATGCTACGCTTATTTTGCAAAATTGAGATTCTTGGCAAATCATTTTGTACAAAATTACTTGGGCCCGTCTGCCAGACGTCAAGGAGATCTCTTTAAGACGGGAACCTAACACTAATTCCTTCCTGTTATGTGCCATAATGGCCACCATAAAATTCAGGGAGTGTTGGTTCCACATGCATGCTGGGTCTACTCTGCCTTTGCCATTTTTGGTGCATTAAATGTCTCCATTAAATCCAGGGATGCAGGTACCAACATGCATGCTGTGCCCACTCTATATCTATACATATGCATTGTGTTTTTTTCCCCAGTAGATACCCCCATAGTACTCCCCCCCACTTCTCTATAGTGACCCCCACAATGTGTGTCAGTATATAGGGCCCTCAGTAGATGACCCCATAGTGCTCCTTTCCCCCCACTTCTCCATAGTACACCCCCATAATGTGTGCCAGTAAATAGGGCCCCCAGTAGATGCCCCCATAGTGATCCTTTCCCCCCACTTCTCCATAGCCCCCCCATAATGTGTGCCAGTATATAGAGCCCCCATTAGATGCTCCCATAGTGCTCCTTCCCCTCCTCACTTCTCCATAGTGCCCCCCCCCCCATAATATGTGCCAGTAAATAGGGGCCCCCCTTCTTCGTCATACTATACTAAAAATAATAATAAAAAAAAAACACTAATACTTACTTCCATGCTGCTTTCAGCAATGTGATGCAGGCCTCTTCTGGCTTGTGCCCCATGCTGTACGCTGCCTGACTCAGACGCCTGCACCGCCCTCTGATAGGCTAAAGGCACTAGGCCTGCAGCCTATAAGAGGAACAGGGAAGGGAAACACCTCTCACAAATTGTGTGCTCCTGCCCGTACTCCATTCCCTGCGGCCCCACTGATAAAGTGCACAGTCCGTACTCCGTAGCGATGTGGAGAATAGTGAATTTAAAGTGCGCAGGAAATCTGTGCTTTAGAGGGAATATCTTTAGTAAAAAATGCTAAATCAACATATAACGTGCATTAGAAAAATTATTTTTAGGACATTTGGGACATTTAAAAAAAAATAGTAAAGGTTTAGTTACTTTTTAACTTCTCCTTATCTGACTATTTGGACTGGTTTTTGCACCTGTTACCTGAATATTTCCAGTGGGAGAATTTATTTAAATTGGCCTTGACTGACGTGGAAAATCTATATAGTAGAATAAGATATGGCGATGGCATTACTGCAGCTCAGTAGGAAAATATGAGAAATGTACACAGTTGGCAATGAACTGTATTTTATATTGTCCTGCAAAGTATTCACATTTGATAGAAAGAGCTACCATTACTGCACCAGTCATTTGTTTTCTGGCCAGTCATGTTAAAGTGTAACTGCCATTCTTTTTTTTTATATTTGTAATGTATAAGGGCTGTGATACTGACCATTTTTATAATATAATTTAATTACTGAAATTGTCCATTTCTATTAGAAAAATAGCTCTAAAGTGGCCCATTTGGAGCCTTAGCCATGCTCCTTTGTCTTTGAAGACGGAGGAGTGTTGCTAAGGCTCAAAATGGGCCACTTTTTCTAATAGAAATGTATGATTTCAATAATTAAAGCATATTTTAAAAAATGGTCAGTATCACTGCCCCTACACATTACAAAAATAAAAAAAAAGAATGACAGTTACACTTTAAATTATAATGACCACTTCCTACTTTCACAGTCATGTGTTGTGAGTTGGCTCGGTGGGAATGGCTGTCTGCACACATATCCCTAATCTCGCATGTGACAGCTAGCACATGCACATTTCGTTCCCTGGGGGTGATGCCAGCACAAGGAAGGAACACCATGCTGAAATGCGGCGTACTTGCGCATGCGTGAGATTATGGCGCTTTAACTGTGTGATGTCAAGGGAACAAGGAGGGGATTTGAAGGATCCAGGGCGGTGCTCGGCCCCTTCTCAGTGGGTGTGGCTGGTCGCCTGGAACGTTGGTAACAGCACCTTGGGCAGTTAACAGCTCTATATGCTAAAACTACCTGACAGAATCCCTTTAAATGACTAAATTGAAAGTTTTAATTAATCTTTTCCCACAAAACTATATATTAATCTGCTCAGCTCCTCCTGCTCTATAACATGCTGTCTGCAGATTCACTTGCATTTTCATGGTGACAGGATCCCTTTAAATTCCCTTCAAATGGCCGTGCTCTTTGATATAGAGTTGCCAGACAGCACATCCAGTGTCACTCATGGCTACACTCTTTTTAAGTCTGTAGCACCATGGTAAGGTCGTTTTGTGTATTTACAATGTTTTGCACTTTTTTTTAGGTATTATAACGTAAGCAATTAAAATTTGTGTTTCACGCACTGCCACTAATCTACCACATCAGAGAACTGACTGAGATGAGGCAGATTAATGAACTGGAATGCCATTTTATGATATTTGACTAATTTCAGCAGTGAACATATGATCTGTGTGTTCCCCGCTACCCCCATATACAGATCTTTATATATACAGATCTTATATTCAACTGATCTAAAAGCCCCCCAAACCCGTTGTCATGTTAAACTTCAACGCCCAATCCTTTTGCTTTCCTGAGAGATAAGCTGCCACTAGATGTATTTGCCAGTAGTGTCATCTCTTTTCTCACAGAAAACATGTACACGCTCGGCTGAACTGAATGACTATGCATATGAAGAGTTGAAAGAGATAGATGTCTGCCAAAACGAGTGTTTGACTGACTGTTATTGAAGGTGTATGCATACCTCCCAACTTTTGAAAAGATGGAAGAGGAACACTATGTGCGGCACTCGAAGTGCGCCGTGGCAATTTTTTCCCGCACTAGGCTATACTTCTAACTTGGCCCAAAACATAACTCTACACAAATAGTAATTATTCCCACTTTATGCCACCACACAGTATATATGCCTACATTGTTCCTCCTTCACAGATTATGCCCAGATAAGTGCTCCCTCACAGCAGTTATGTCCAGATATGTGACCCCTCATAGTAGTTATGTCCATATATGTGTCCCTTTCACAGTTTTATGCCCAGATATGGGCCCTTTTCACTGTATTATGCCCAGATATGTGACCCCTCACAGTAGTTATGCCCACATATGTGTCCCCTCACAGTAGTTCTGCCCACATATGTGCCCGTCACAGTAAAAAGCCCAGTTATGTGCCCCCTCACAGTAATATGTCAAGTTATGTGCCCCCTTCACAGGAAGAAAAACAAACCCTACATACTCACCTCGTTCCTCTGATGATCTCCCCAGCAGCAGGATACACTGGAGCTTCTGGTCTATTTAGGAGGAGGAGCACAGCTGCTTCACCATTATGGACAACTGTCTCTGGCCCTATGGAAGCAGAGACAGCTGCCTGAGAGCAGGACATACCTCCCCTGCTCCGGACCGCGAGACAGCCACTGAAATCCGGGACTGTCCCACCGGATCCGGGATGGTTGGGAAGTATGTGTATGGCCACAATAATAGTAGCACCCTTTTGATCACTGTTAGTGATCTGTATACTGTACATAAACATGTAGGTAAAGGCCCAATTATACCTAAAGATAATCGTTCAGATTATTTCTAACAAGCGTTGGTGGTAAAGCTAGTTAGCGATGATCTGAAGTGTAATACTGCCAGTCATTACCCGATGAACAAGCTCATTCATCGGGGTAATTGGAATCTTTTAGCGGGTTTAAAAATCCTAGTTTATTGGGACAGGTCGTGCCGTCTAATCACTGCTAATCATCTGCTGTCGGCAAACAGATTTTCAGTATAGGGCCGAGAGATGGCATAAGGGTGGGTTCACATCACTTTTATGCCTCCATTTGACATATATGTTAGATAATAAAGGATACAAAAATGCAGACCACCACGTTCTTGTGTCCTGCAAAGTCCGGTAAAAAAAAAAAAAATGGAAAAAATAAAAAGAAGAATCCCAGCAGCTTCTAGTTTCTTTCAGGTTTATGCTTTTTATTTCACTACGTGTTGTAGCAGCGTTTACAAAGGACGCGTTTCGGCTCACAGCCTTTATCAACCACTAAGATGAACAAAAAACATATAAGATATATATAGGGAAGGTGATTAGAACCACCTCCATGACGTCAGATGCCCGGTGGGGCAGGAAACAAACAAATAGAAAGTCCGTATACAATATAGAAACCTCAAATGGTCAGAATAGTGCAGAATGATACATTCCATAGAGTAGGATACAAAAAAAAGTACATATCAGTTCCGATGATCTACGCGGGTAGAGGAAGTCTGTAAGAAGAAGGATACAAATGTAAATGCATAGGCCCTGATTTATCACACCTTCACTCCAGAATTCTGTCTTCAAAAAGTCGCACGATAGGGCTTTTGCGACTTTTTTGCGCAATTTTTTGCGACTTTTTGCATGTGTACACCTCTCACTCCAGTTTGTAATATGGGTGGAAAAGTGGGTGTGGTTAGCCATGTTAATGAGTTTCACTCCAGATTTATCATTGCGACTTTTTTAAAAAAGTCGCAAAATAGTCGCAATCTCACTCCAGGAGGAGGGTGGAGTAGGAAAAGTGGAGTAGCTTCTCTAGACAGAAGTGTTAGGTTTAAGGACAAGTCACATTTATCAAACAACCTGTGACGTTTGATAAATGTGGCACAAAGTACTCCAACATAGATGCAAGCAAAACTGACTTCAAATATTCTCCTAATGATAAATTCCCCCCATAGTCTATAAATGTACTATTTCATACTCTTTATTGAGGCCTCTGGGCTGTAATGTATCCAATGTATGTATCCAAAAAGCCTCTCTCCGTAATAAAAGTTTTTTGATATCACTACCTCGTCTTGGTCTTTTAACTTGTTCCACTACCTGAAACTTCAATTGAGCGATGGTGTGTTTACATTTATCAAAGTAGTAAGGTAGTGGGAGGAGCAAATTTTTGGTCCTGATTGTCAACTTGTGCTTGCAAATTCGGTCACGTATGGTCTGCATAGTCTCACCTACATATACTAGCCCACATGGGCATTTTATAAGGTAGATTACGTTGGTGGAGTCACAGGTGAAAAAACCATCTATTTTGAATGCTTTTCCTGTACGTGGATGATAGAACACTTGGCCCTTTATTATATGGGTACATTGAACACAGTGGAGGCACGGGAACGTGCCTTTCCTCTGTGTTGTTAGTGTCATTTGTGTCATGTTCATACTTGTACTTACTGCCCACATCTGCATGTACTAGCTTATCCCTGTAACTAGGGTTACGAACTTACGCCTATTGCAGACCAAAGGTGGTTGTCTGAATTCATCCACAGTTGGATATGCTTTAGTCAAGATATGCCAGTGCTTGCGGACTATATTGTCAAACTCTGTATTAAAAGGATGAAATTTATTAATAAATGTCACCCTCTGTGGTTTCGTATTACTGGGTATTTTAGTCTGGATCTCTGACTCCACCCTTGCTCTTTCCAGAATGTTAATAGGGTAGCCTCTTGCCCGAAATCTCTCTGTCATTTCAATTAACCTCATTTCTTGTTTCACGGGGTCAGTGACTATCCGTCTTACTCTCTGGTACTGAGATTTGAGTATAGATTTTTTTAGGGGTGGAGGGTGGGCACTGGAGAAATGTAAAATACTATTTCTGTCTGTTTGTTTTCTGAATAAATCTGTGGAAAGAAAACCTTCCTCATCCTTCTGTACAACAGTGTCAAGGAAGCTAACCGCATATTTATCACAAGTCATAGTAAATTTCAGGTCACTGCAGATTGTATTAAGATATTCAAAAAAGACCTGAAGAGATTCCTGTGGCCCTGCCCACACGCAAAAAATGTCATCGATAAATCTTTTCCACGTTAATGCACATTTCTTGTATGATTCTGTGCTGTATACAAATGTCTCTTCAATTGATGACATAGATGCATTAGCGTAGGGCGGGGCCACATTCGAACCCATTGCAGTCCCCCGTCGCTGCAAGTAAAAGGTATCCTCGAACATAAAATAGTTTTCAAATAGTACCAGGTATAACATATTAAGACAGAGTTTCCCGAGAGTTTGTTTTGTTTCCCATCCCACCGGGCAGGGGCGTACATAGAAATCATTGGGCCCCATAGCAAGAATCTGAATTGGCCCCCCCTAACCTCACCCACTACCCACCCCTGGCCTATCCCACCATCTACCCTGGCTCCTCCCCTGCCACCGCCCCATTGTATTCCTACTGATCAAGAGAGTGAAGGGCACAGGTCAGCTTCAAACACTGTAGGAACAAAACCCGTAGAAAGTTGACGGATTTTTTTTTCCAATTCCACCACATTGGGAATCTTTTGCCCGCTTCCCACTATATTGTATGCCATATTAAAGTACAACTGGCCCCGCAAAAAATAAGCCCTCATACGGAAAAATAAAAAAGTTATGGCTCAAGGAAGATAGGGAAGAAAAATGAAAATGCAAAAATGAAAAACCTCCGGTATCCCAAGGGTTAAAGGTGTTATCCAACCCCTATTATGCCCCCCAAAATGCCCGAACACCGCATACAGGTAAAACTTATGCCCAGGCGGGGGTGCAGCAAATAGCAGGCTGCAACGGAAATGAGCCTCCCTGTCGACACCCATGATGCTAGGGAGGCTCGTTCCCATCATGGCCTGCTATTGACTGCCCCGGGTCGCCAGATGTTTTCATTTGCGCAACGGGGGATGCAGTGGCGGCCATGCAGGCTAACTATTACATGTATGAGGTGCCCAGGCATTATAAGGGTTGGATAATGCCTTTAACCCCTTGCTGCTGATACTTAGTGTGCAAGTTGACCAAGTGGGTATGTGATGCTGGACACACTGTCATCTCAGCAAGCAGAGTTCATGGGTGGGGGAAGCACACTGTCCTGATCCTCTATGAGCCTACAGTGTACCCCCAACCCCGCAGGCAGGAACTCTGCTTGCTCTGCCCCCCTCCCCCCCATCAAGAAATCCCTTATGAACTTTTTTTAACTTAAGTCACTGCTCTTACTGTGGGCGGCTCAGCTGTCGGCAGGTGTGGCACATACCAGGGGCAGCCGACAAGTAGGGTTTCTGGACCGGCGTCGGTGATGCTGGGGGGCGGCCTGGCTGGCTGTGTTCACTTCTCCAGTCCAGTGCCGGTGGGTGGCTGAGATCAGGCAGGCAGACAGCTCGTGAGCAGAGTGTGGTATACAAGTGCCGCGCACTCACAGTTCTGTCTGCTTGAGACTGCTACTGCCGCCAGCGATATACTGGCAATCAGCAGCAGGAGCTTTGCACTGGCAAGTGTGCAGCGCAGCAGTGCCCAAGCCAAGAAGAGAAAGCGCTAATCACTATGCTGAGTCGGGACATCGGCGGCACGTGCTGCCTAAGTGCACACAATGGGGGGGAGGGGGGACAGAGGAGGTTTGGAGGGGGAAGAAAGCAGGGCCCGACCAGGACGGAATGGAAGACAATTGGGCAGTCCACCTCATAGCCCGATACCTTAGAGACTTACAGCAGTTATGTACTATAAACTCTGCAGACGAAGGGGGCGGGGCCTTCCATGCGCTCCGGCCCCCCCCCGTGCCACGGGCTCCATAGCAGCTGTGTGGTCTGCCTATATTGGCGGTACGCCACTGCCACCGGGCATCTGACGTTATGGAGGTGGTTCTAATCACCTTCCCTATATATATCTTATATGTTTTTTGTTCATCTTAGTGGTTGATAAAGGCTATGTTAGCCGAAACGCGTCCTTTGTAAACGCTGCTACAAGATGTAGTGAAATAAAAAGCATAAACCTGAAAGCACCTAGACGCTGCTGGGATTCTTCTTTTCATATTACACGTGGATTCCGGTCCTTCCCGCTGCAGCGCTAACGCTCAGGTGCCGGCGGTGTACTGCAAACGATGGAAAAAATGTGATTTGAACCAAGCCTAAGCGATTGCTCCTCCCCATACTGAGGAGAAGATCACGCATGCATGTAATAGCATCGGCCTCCTCCACTAATGAGCAGGCGATTGTCAGGAAGGAATCCTTCCCGACAATCATGCTTCATCTGCAGGTGTAATAGGACTCTAAGCTGCAGATCTCGCCTTTTCTGCACTCTTCCAAGCACTTTCTGCACAAGGTTCCCTACCACTCAAATATAGAAGCAGCTCTGGCACCTGCATTCAGAATAATTTTGTGAGCACTATGTTCAGACTGATTATTTCTGTTTCTTATCACAGTATATCATTGGGTCAACATTGTTTTTCCAGATGAACATTTACCAGTACTATAAATGATACATGATAGTTAGGGTACCATTACATATTGTGCATGGCGGATCAGAGGTCTTTTGGGCATAGGACATTATCTATACAGCAAGGTTAGGTAATAATAAAAAAAAAAAACATTAAAATACTTTTATAAAACATTTTTATAGACATTGTTGTAAATGCCTGCTTGTAAATCGATACTGCTGACAGAAACTCTTTCAATTTGTTTCATAAGATCATTGTAAAGTTCATGCAGAAGAGTCCAAAGCAAAAGTATTTGATACATCAGCTGAAATTCAAGTGAATTTACTATCCCAGGGAGGACACAAACATACGGTAACGTGTAAGGCACCATGTGTATGGCAAGTGCCATTGGAACTTTGTCTACCATTGTACAGTGCCCCTAAACAGCCCCATAATGCAAAGATGAACACAAAATGTAGGCATACAGAGGTACAGAAAGGCCCCATATAGATCTCCATGGACAGCATCTCACAACTCTGAGGTTGTACGGAGCCTAATACAGAAAAGTCGTCAAAGTAAAAAATATTTGCATGGTGAAAATCAGAACCTGGGTCTTTATGATTAGTAATATTGCTTATTAGTAATATTTTTGTGTAGTATTGGGCCATGGTTAAAACATATATTAATTTATGTTTTATAGTTTGACTAGCCTTGACACTCCTTAATGGCTTAGCTGAGCTCCTTTACTCAAGTGAGAGAGAGAGTAAAAGATGTATTCGTATTCCCATCTGGAACATTTATAGTACAGTATATCCATAGGATATGCCAAAAATATCTGATAGGTGTGGGTCCCACCTCTGAGGCATTCTCCTTTCTCCAGAGCAGGAATGGAGAGGTTCTCACCATTCACTTCAATAGCGCTTCAAGTAGAGGGAGATGCTTATGCACGGCCACCTCTCCACTCCAAACTGGAAGATACAAGGTCCAATTCTGTAGATAAATGAGGATCCCAGAGTTGGGACCTGTTCCTATCGGATATTTATGGTATATCCTGTGGGCATGCCATAAATGTCTGTAATAGGAATGTTCCTCCAAGATTTACAACATCTAATGAGTCATTAGTGCCTAGAATGAAGGATCTGATCCAGCAAGGAATTTTGGGATATTTCAGCTCTAAAATTGGAAGAATAATGCAGTAGGGCTGGCGTATAAAGCTGGCCAGACACAATAATCTCAGCTGAACTTCCTAATTTTGGTAAGGCTTACCTACTGTCTAATGTGTAAGGGGTGTCCCAACTTTCTACCAATGGCAAATGGCAGAGAAATAAAGTATTGAACTTTTATATTTCAACATGCCTCATGATTTTTTTCTCAGGGGAGTACATTGCACGGTTGTTGGGAGGGACAGTTGTCAGCTCAGCAAGTGTTTGGCAGACAGCTATGGCCAGTATACAATGTAGGGCCAGATTTAGGGTATGCCCACAAGCAGCATTTTGTGGCATTTCTGCTGAGCATTTTTCAATAAACTTTTATCTAAAAGAAACACAAAATGTGACAGATATACTAAGCAAAGTCACTGATAAACGTAAAGGTTTTTTTCAGGCTGAAGATATTGATAACTTGTCATCAGGATACATCATCAATATCAGATCGGCAGGGGAGTAACTAGAAATGACTGGGCCCCATAGCAAATTTTTGAATGCCCCTCTAACACCCCCTCCCAACTTCATGCCAACTCCAGCAGGCACCCACCGCATATGACATGGCATCACTAGACCCGTGTTCCCGGTTCTCCTTGCATCAACATCCATTTTGACAAGGGGAATGTGATCACTGCAGCCAATGACTGGCACCGGTCACGGGTGACTTCCAGCAATTGTAGGATGTTATTATGGGCCATCAAAGGACTCCTATATGTATAATAGGAGGGAACTTTAACTCCCAGCACGTCCAGGCTGTTACTCTAGGGCATTAGTAGATATAATGGGGAGAAGGGTATAAGAGGAGTAAACTACAATTCCTAGCATGTCCAGACTGTTATTATAGGGCATTAGTAGACATTATAGGGAGAAAGGTATATGAGGAGAGAACTACAGCTCCTAGGTAGAGATGAGCGAGCACTAAAATGCTCGGGTGCTCGTTATTCGAGTCGAACTTTTCCCGATGCTCGGGTGCTTGTTTCGAATAACGAACCCCATTGAAGTCAATGGGAGACTCGAGCATTTTTGCAGGGGACCAAGGCTCTGCCTAGTGAAGGCTGGGTGAAAACCTGGAAACCTCAGAAAATGATGGAAACACCACGGAAATGGACAGGAAACAGCAGGGGCAGCATGCATGGATGCCTCTGAGGCTGCCTAATCCCACCATTACCCCAAATTCTCAGGCAACAGCCTGGTGGTTACTCTCATGGCAATTGTGCTCACCCAGACCAAGAAACGCGAGGCAAATACCCATCACATGTTAGGGAAGCACCCAACTAGGTGCAACGAAGGTCCATCACTGCCTGCAGGTGACACCACTGCTCATGCTGGCACTGCTGTGCTATCCCCCTCCCCACGACGCAGGCATAAGCCTGACACATCATGGTGACAGCGTAGTGACACCAACAAGTGACCAAGTTAGATTGAGGCAGCAGTCAAATGTCTGTAGGCGAGCCTCCAAAAAATTTGTTTTGGAGTATCCGAAGTTGACCCTCCTAAAAAATTGTTTAGGAGTGTCTGTAGTTGACCCTTCTGTAAAATATTTTATTTGTTTTTCCTGTTATTAGTTAATGTACAACCCATGGCTGGCATGGTGGGAATATATAGGTTTTGCGTCACAGACGGTCCACTGCACCGTTACATTTTCTTCATCATTGCCAATTACTTTTTCACTAACTGTTGTCTGGCAATGATAAAGGGTAAGGTGAATCCACTGCGGAAGAAAAGTGTCATCCTCCTACAATTCTACACTTGCTCTCAATTGAAAAGGGGATGTTCTCGCCGTGGCCTTCCTCATAGTGGCCGCTTCTGCGGACGACAGAGGTAGTGTACCTACTGACAGCCTGACCGAACACGATGGCAGACGGGGAGACACTCCCTCATGTAAAATTGTTTAGGAGTGTCTGTAGTTGACCCTTCTGTAAAATATTTTATTTGTTTTCCCTGTTATTAGTTAATGTACAACCCATGGCTGGCATGGTGGGAATATATAGGGAAGCACCCAACTAGGTGCAACGAAGGTCCATCACCCATACCCATGCTGGCACTGCTCTCCTATCCCCAGCCACACGATGCAGGCATAAGCCTGACACAGCATGGCGGTGACACCAACAAGTGACCAAGTTACATGAGGTAGCAGGTGAGCCACCCAAAAATTTAGCCAGACGCAGCATGGTGGTGACAACACAGTGACCGTGTTAGACTGAGGTAGAAGGAGGTGAAGCATCCTCCAAGTGGGCAATACATGAGCAGCCCCAGGGTCAGACTCGGTCAGAGTATGTGAAATGTTCAGGGTGGCCGAACGCCGGGCTCGACAGTGGACCCGTTTCGGGTTATCGATTGTCGAAATGTTGGCTGACATCAAGTTTAGTATTTGTTCTTATCAGTTGCTGTGGCTGTTGGTGGTAAAGTGGTGAGCATAGCTGCTTCCCAAACAGTTGACCCGGGTTCAATTCCCGTGTATCGCAGGAGGCAATTAAAAGAAGAACCAAAGAAAAAATCAGTACAATATCTAATACGTCCCCTACCCGGGTAAATTGTTTGGAGAGAGGGCCTGTAGGTGGGGGGAAGGAGGTTGAGCTGGAAGAGCCAGAGCCGGATGGAGTTAGAATGACGATGTAGGACCCCAACTTAAAAATTTAGCTATATCAAGTGTGGAATGTGTTCTATGTATTCTTCTCAGTTTAATACCGTATATTGCAGCTATCCGGAAAAATAGTTTGGAGAGAGAAAGATAGGAAAAAGACGTAAATTGGTTGGAGAGAGGGCCTGTAGGTGGACCTCTGGAAAAATTGTTTGGAGAGAGAGCCTGTAGGTGGACCTCCAGAAAAATTGTTTGGAGAGAGGGCCTGTAGGTGGACCTCTGGAAAAATTTTTGGAGAGAGGGCCTGTAGGTGGACCTCTGGAAAAATTGTTTGGAGAGAGGGCGTGTAGGTGGACCTCTGGAAAAATTGTTTGGAGAGAGGGCCTGTAGGTGGACCTCTGGAAAAATTGTTTGGAGAGAGGGCCTGTAGGTGGACCTCTGGAAAAATTGTTTGGAGACAGAGCCTGTAGGTGGACCTCTGGAAAAATTGTTTGGAGAGAGGGCCTGTAGGTGGACCTCCGGAAAAAATATTTAGAGAGAGGGCCTGTAGGTGGACCTCCGGAAAAATTGTTTGGAGAGAGGGCCTGTAGGTGGACCTCTGGAAAAATTGTTTGGAGAGAGGGCCTGTAGGTGGACCTCCAGAAAAATTATTTAGAGAGAGGGCCTGTAGGGGGACCTCCGGAAAAATTGTTTGGAGAGAGGGCCTGTAGGTGGACCTCCTGAAATATTATTTAGAGAGAGGGCCTGTAGGTGGACCTCCGGAAAAATTGTTTGGAGAGAGGGCCTGTAGGTGGACCTCTGGAAAAATTGTTTGGAGAGAGGGCCTGTAGGTGGACCTCCAGAAAAATTATTTAGACAGAGGGCCTGTAGGTTGACCTCCGGAAAAAGTGTTTGAAGAGAGGGCCTGTAGGGGGCCCTCCTGAAAAATTGTGGTAAAAGAGTGCCAGTTGGACCTCTAAAAAATGGCGTTTTTTTGGTCAGCGTTAGGCAAAGATGACAAGGAGGAGGAGGAGGAGGAGGAGTAGAGAAGAGGAATCAGATACATAAGTTATTTAAATCTTTAGCTGCTTTCCCCCGGAGGAGATTTGAATTCCGGTGAAATCCAGGCTTTGTTCATTTTAATAAGCGTCAGCCTGTCAGCGCTGTACGCTTATCGGTGATGACGCCACCAGCTGTACTGAATACCCGCTCTGACAGCACGCTAGCGGCAGGGCAGGCCAGCACCTCCAAGGCGTACAGCGCCAGTTCAGGCTACGTGTCCAGCTTTGAAACCCAGTAGTTGTATGGAACAGAGTGATCGCAATGGACGTTGGTATGGTCAGCTAGGTACTCCCTCACCATCTTTCTGTACAGCTCCCCCCTACTCTGCCTAGACTGGGGACAGGTGACAGTGTCTTGCTGGGGTGACATAAAACTGGCAAAGGCCTTGGAGAGCTTTCCCATGCCAGTGCTGGACAAGCTGTCTGCTCGCCTCCTCTCCCCCGCTACTTGGCCCACAGAACCATGCCCTTTGCCGCTAGCAGCGTCAGATGGGAAGGATTGTTTCAGCTTGTGCACCAGGGCCTGTTGATATCTATTCACTCTCATACTCCTTTCCTCTGCAGGGATGAGAGTGGAAAGGTTCTGTTTGTACCGTGGGTCCAGGAGAGTGAACACCCAGTAATCAGTGTTTGAAAAAAATGCTTCTAACACGAGGGTCACGGGATAGGCAGCCTAACATGAAGTCTGCCATGTGCGCCAGAGTCCCAACACACAAGAATTCCCTCTCCTCACTGGCCTGACTCTCCATTTCCTCCTCTTCAGCCCATACACGCTCAAGAGTTAAGAAGGACTGAGCACTGGTACCCTCTTCTGACTCGCAGACATTCTCCTCCTCTTCCTCCTCATCCTCATCCCCCTCCTCCGATACGCGCTGAGAAACAGACCGGAGGGTGCTCTGGCTATCAAGCAACGTATCTTCCTCCACCGTCTCTTGTGACAAGCGCAAAGCATCCGACTTCATGCTGAGCAGTGAGTTTTTCAACAGGCAAAGCAGCGGGATTGTGAGGCTGATAATGGCGGCATCGCCACTGACCATCTGTGTTGACTCCTCAAAGTTGCTCAACACCTGGCAGATATCAGACATCCACGTCCACTCCTCATTGTAGACTTGAGGAATCTGACTGACCTGACTACCAGTTCTGGTGGAAGTTGACATCTGGCAGTCTACAATCGCTCTGCGCTGCTGGTAAACTCTGGATAACATGTTTAATGTCGAATTCCATCTTGTGGGCACGTGGCACAACAGTCGGTGAGCGGGCAGTTGTAGGCGGCGCTGCGCTGCCCTGAGAGTGGCAGCATCTGTGGTCGACTTGCGGAAATGCGCACATATGCGGCGCACCTTGGTGAGCAAATCAGACAGATTGGGGTATGTCTTGAGGAACCGCTGAACTATGAGATTGAACACGTGGGCCAGGCATGGCACATGTGTCAGTCTGCCAAGTTGCAGAGCCGCCACCAGGTTACGCCCGTTGTCACACACAACCATGCCTGGCGTGAGGTTCAGCGGTGCCAGCCACACATCGGTCTGCGCCGTGATGCCCTGTAACAGCTCTTGGGCGGTGTGCCTTTTGTCACCTAAGCTCAGCAGTTTGAGCACCGCCTGCTGGCGCTTACCCACGGCACTGCTGCTGCGCCTAGAGCTACCGACTGAAGGCGCCGTGCCGACGGATGGTAATTCGGTGGAGGAGGAGGGGTCGGAGGAGGAGGCATAGTACGTCTGAGAGACCGTGACCGAGGTAGGCCCCGCAGCTGTGTGAAATGGATTCGTATCACTGAGATAAAACAACAAAAAAACTAATTTTTTTATATATTTTTTTTTATATTTTTTTTTAGTTTTGTTTTTTTTGGAACGTTACGTGCAGAAACTATCGTAGACCTAACTCACACCCTGCTGACAGTGGCTATTTTGACTGCGACCCAGACGAATGTCGCACAGAGATTTTTGTGATCAAGCTATATAAGTGAGAGCAAAAGACCTTGTTGGATTAAGTGACGTACAGAAAGTGTCACCTGGACAGAAAATACGGATTGTAGTGAGTGGACAGCTGAACTGTGACACACAGAATGGTTCCACGCAGCTGTGTGAAATGGATTCGTATCACTGAGATAAAACAACAAAAAAACTATTTTTTTTTATATATTTTTTTTATATTTTTTTTTTAGTTTTGTTTTTTTGGAACGTTACGTGCAGAAACTATCGTAGACCTAACTAACACCCTGCTGACGGTGGCTATTTTGACTGCGACCCAGACAAATGTCGCACAGAGATTTTTGTGATCAAGCTATATAAGTGAGAGCAAAAGACCTTGTTGGATTAAGTGACGTACAGAATGTGTCACCTGGACAGAAAATACGGATTGTAGTGAGTGGACAGCTGAACTGTGACACACAGAATGGTTCCACACTGCTGTATGAAATAGATTTGTATCACTGAGATATAACAATAAAAAAAAAAGGGTTATATATGGCGATAGCTGCACTACTAGTGCCAGCCAGCCAAGCCAGGAGACAAAAAAAAATGTCTTGTAGCCCTTAGAAGGGCTGTTGGGTTCTTTTGAGATCACTCCTGCCTAACAAAGAACTAAATGCAGGCCCTAACACTCTCCCTGAAACGCAGCAGCTCTATCCCTAACGACATCCAGACAGCATCTGAGCCGAGCACCACGGGCAGTCACTAGTATATTCCAGGGTCACCTGATAAGGCCAGCCAACCCCTGCTATCGACATGTAAGGGCCCCACGTGATGCTGGGTGTACCGCAGGGTCTCCTGGCTTGTGATTGGCTGAGTTGCACAATGCGGAAGTTGCCATTTCCTCGAGCATGGCAAGATACTCGTCCGAGCAGCGAGCACTTACGAGTACCGTAATACTCATACGAGCACCAAGTTCGGACGAGCATGCTCGCTCATCTCTACTCCTAGCATATCAGATTGATATGATGGGGCATCGGTTGACATTACACGTAGAGTGATATAATAGGAGAGAACTACAACTCCCAGCATGACTAGACTGTTATTATGGGCTATCAGAGGACATTACAGGGAGTAAGTAGAAGGAAAGAACTATAATTCTTAGTACTTATAGAGGAAGAGAAACAACTAACCTCTCCACCACGCACAGCACAGAGGCTCCACCTCTCACATTGTGACATCTCACAGGTCCTTCATCACTTCTCCTCTGCACTGATGGGCTCTGTCTCTTACTGTGCTGGTCACATGATGATATCACTCAGGTCCTTCATCACAACTTATCTCTCTCTAGTGCTGAGCTATGTTGCCAATAAAATTCCCCCTCTCCCCTTTGGGCAGTACTGAACACAGGACAGTGTCTACTGTAGACAGTGTCTACTGTTCCAGAGTAAACTACTGGTAGGGAGTCCTAAAAGTAAATAATTTGTTCTCCTCCTGCTTCTGCTATAGTAGCTCAGGTCTCCTCCTGCCTCTGCATAGTAGCCCAGGTCCCCTGCTGGTGCGGGCCCATAGCTAAGGCAGTAGTTACACCTCTGTGTGGTGGGCCAACATCTGGCACCGACACTGATCAGCTATTTTCAGCAGCCCCCAGCACTAAATTACACATTAGATGGAGCCTTCTGCTTCCAGATCCCTTCACTGTTTATTATTAACGCCAAATGCAGGTAACAGCTGATAGGTGGGGATGCTGGGCGACAGAAGCCCACTGATCTGATGTTGTTGAGAGATCATCAATATCTGTAGCCAAGACAACCTCTTTAACCCCCTAATAGTTTTGTCCAGTTTTCTTAGTCTTTGGGAAAATGATCTAACAGTTCAGCCCTAGCAGAACTCTAGCAGCAGAGTGCGGGAGAGTTGCTTTAATCCTTCATATCTCAAGCTAGAGATATGGGCCTGGTCTTTGACAGCTGGCAATCTAAGTTTTAAAGCAAGACCAGGAAAGTAGCATTATCTTCTCTACATCAGAAAATATAACCTTTAGAAATCTGGTCGGGAGTGAAAGCAGCTGAAAGCAACCCAATTTCTAAAGGCTATATTTCCCTACCTATAGCAGCTAGTGCTTTGATCCTTGATACTTGGTTTTAAAGCTTAGATTATCAGCTTTCAAACAAGCAGGCACATATCTCTAGCTGCACAGAGGGTTAACGCAACCCTCTCCCCTTCAGCTGACTGTGATCTCAGCTTTACTGGAGGAGAAAGGGAGGGTAGTGGGGGAGCTGAGAGGCTGTAGGGAGAAAAGAAAAAAACTTCCTGTCTCATGACCCCAGGAGGAGGATAACATGGATTTTGTGTGTATGCTACCTATCCCCTTCTCCTCCATCAATCAGACAACATACTTGCTCTGTGATTATCACCATTCATTTAATCACCACTCTGCTCCAAATTAGACCATTTTATTGACACCATGACCCAAACATTTACCAGCGTCCAGATCAAGGCATCAAATAAGTCCCACCGCACACACACACACATTAAAGGGGTATTCTCATCTTAGACAATGGGGGCATATCGCTAGGATATGCCCCCATTGTCTTATAGGTGCGGGTCCCACCGCTGGGACCCGCACCTATAGCCAGAACGGAGCGGGGAGCGTTGCGCCTGGAGGACCCCAGGTTTCCGGGGGTCCGGCCACCACCAGGCGCAGCTCCCCGCGCCGCTCATAGGAATGAATGGGAGCCGGGCCGTGCATGCGCGGTCGGCTCCCATTCATTTCTATGGAGCCGACGGAAGTAGCCGAGCCAGCGCTCGGCTATTTTCGGCGGCCCCATAGAAATGAATGGAGGGCGGCTGCGCATGCGCAGTGCGCCCTCATTCACTTCGGGGGCTCCGTTCTCGATATAGGTGCGGGTCCCAGCAGTGGGACCCGCACCTATAAGACAATGGGGGCATATCCTAGCGATATGCCCCCATTGTCTAAAATGAGAATAACCCTTTAAGTTTTTCATTTTACACTGTCCCTCCGGTTCCTATTCTATTTCTACCACACAACATATGGACCACTTCCCTAGAGATACTATTACATGCTACAGTAATACCGATAATGATAATCACTACAGAGGAATATGGGTCTTGGAAGGCAGTGACAAAAAAAAAAAGATTATTTTGTAAAAATGTTCTTTTGTGCCACTGCCCTCTCGCAGCTCACCCAGCACAGAGCAATACATTGTATAGCGGCTGCGCTTGGTATCATAGCTCAATATTTGCGTGGGTTTCCACTGGGTACTCTGGTTTCCTCGTACACTCCAAAGACATTCTGATGGGGAATTTAGATTGTGAGCTGGGGACAGCAAGAGATGATAATTAGAGATGAGCGAACGTGCTCGTAAGGAGCACTGTACCGCTCGGCTCCCCTGCGCCCATGCGAGCGCAGGGGAGCCGAGCTGTACAGTGCTCGTTACGAGCACGTTCGCTCATCTCTAATGATAATGTCTGTAGACATAGAATGTGCTGTGGAATATGTTGGTGCCATATAAGCAAGTAAAATACAAAAATACATGCCTTGTTATCAGTGAATGGAAAAAATACTACACATTGTGGCAAGCTGTAGATTGCCTAGACTGGATACAAGTATACACTGCCCTGGAGCTGGAATGTTCCTGATTAGTTGTGAGGTTTTCTTCTGAGCTCTGCCTAACTGTACTGTTACTGAGGTGAGTGGCCACCTTCATTAATTATCAGGAGGTTTTCAATAAAAAAAAAAGGTTTGATATTTCTAAATTACCAGGCTATAAAATAAATAATTGTATAACCTTCAAATAAACCTAAAGTATTCCAGCTTGCACAACATAAAACTAGAAAAGGTCTCCTTAGTATTTATGCAGATGCTTGCCATCCCTTGGTTACTGAATGTTATTCCGCCGCAGGTTATTTGTTCATGACACTGATAGTGACATCTTCTAAGCATCATGCTGCAGATTCCTGACAGTGAGATATTATTGCAGCAGCGGGGCTCCACATAGTACGCCATGAGACCCTTACTAACCATTTAATGCCATGTAATGTCAGTATACCCTGGTGCTTATACAGCTCTGGCAGTACTCTACATCCAAACCTCTCTTTCTGTATATGAAAACTCTGGAGGAGGCTTCCTATTGGAAATATTCATTAGGGAGCCCTTTAAGGCTTTCTAATGTACATAATCTACACAATAGACTGAAGGTAGCCAGTCTAGCCAGACCTCCCAAGTCTCCCTCTTTTGGAGGGACAGTCCCTGCTTTTGACCCAAGTCCCTCTGTCCCTCTTTGCTCCTTAAATGGCCTTCTTTTTGATCTGATGTATAGATTTGCATTATTACATTTACACATTGACCCAAAAAGTGTTTGTCTGGTTTCTCTCTGTATATTGAGCATATTTTGTAGATTATTTTATTATTTGATGCAGTTGGGATTTTAGAAATTTCTATATGCAGATTATTTTTGCGCCATTTCGTAAGAGAAAACTATTGAATGTATAGATGGATCTTTCGCACAATGAACCATAAGTCTCCCTCTTTGACCATCCAAAAAGTTGGGAGGTATGAAGGTAGCCAAACACATAAGAGCAAAGTCATCTGAAGCTGGCGACAATCTTGCATTTATGGCTGTGCTGACTCTCCACAACAGATGAGGCTAGGAAAAGAAGGAGCAAACATGCTGAATTTCTATGTGCCCTATTTTGTTTTCAGGGGACAGTGGTGCTTGCAGATACCTCCAAAAAAGCCAACAGTGGTGCTTGCAGATACCTCCAAAAAATGTACAGAGTTGGCAACAAGCATCTAATTGGCATTTGTATGACACAGTTTTAATTTTATTTACCTGTAGTTCCATTGAAGTACCCTATGGCTGTCTGTCTATGATGCCTGTTATTAAAGAGGTTTTCCAGGACTTTTATGCTGATGACCTATCCTCTGGATAGGTCATCAGTATCTGATCTGTGGGGGTGCGTCACTTGGGACTCCTGTAAATCAGATGTTTGAGAAGGAATTGGCACTCTCAGTAGGGCCGTGGTGGCCTTTTCTCAGTTTAGCTTAGGCCACGTGACGTCACATTTATCGGTCACATTGCCTAGGCTCATCTCAGCCCCAATGAAATGAATGAGGCTGAGCTGCGATAGCCACTATACAATGTATGGAGCTGTGTTTGGTAACCTGAGAGAAGGCCATGAAGTTACTGTGAGTTCCTTCTCAAACAGCTGATCGACGGGGGGTCCTGGTTTCGGACCCACACTGATCAGTATAAAAGTCTAAGAAAAACCCCATTATATTGTAAGGTATGTCTGTGTACTTTCAGAATCAGTGACATGGTGTGCTCTAAGCAAGCTCTGCCTCCAATACTACCAGATAGCTATCCTATGAGTGAACATTTTACCTTTTAAGTCAGTACCTCATCTGTAGACAGCTGTTTTGGGGTGATTGCCCCTCAGTGCAGAGCAGAGTGTACTGACAACTGGGTAAGAGGCCTAGGTCAGTACTGAGGGGATACTATATCTTCTTATAGAGAACACGGATAAGCTAATATCCAAGTCATGTCTCAAGGCCTGTTTAAATGGTTGAACATTGACTTATAGGAAAGCTACCGTACATCTCTTGGCATTAGAGGCAGAGCTTGCTAACAGCTGATTTGCATACCCTCTCCTCACGTTGATTAGGTGCTCTCCATAAGGAGATATAGTATCCCTCGAATCCCAAGTGTGGTGAGTTACTCCAAAACACCAGCAATTGTCTGGCAGCTGTCTCTAACATCATGTCCTCTCTGTATCTAAAATTAAACCTCTGTAAAACTGAACTTATTGTCTTTCCCCCATCTACTAACCCACCTAAACTTGATATTTCAATTTCAGTCTGTGGCACTATCATAACTCCTGTTGCAACGTGCCCGCTGTCTTGGGGCCACATTTGATTCTGATCTTTCCTTTGTTCCTCATATTCAATCACTTACACACTCTTGTCGTCTGCACCTCAAGAATATCGCCAGAATCCCGCCGTTTCTTATAGTGGAAACAGCTCTCTGTTGTTGCCTTGATTCAATCTCGTCTTAACTACTGCAACGCACTACTAATCGGCCTCCCTCTCTCTAAACTCTCCCCCCTTCAGTCTTTCCTAAATGCTGCAGCCAGGCTCATCTATCTATCCACACGATACACTGATGCTACTAGTCTATGCCAGTCACTTCACTGGTTGCCCATCCACCACAAAATACAGTTCAAACTTCTCACCCACAAAGCTGCTGCACCTCCATACATCTCCTCCCTCATCTCCGTCTACCACCCTACTCGTGCTCTCAAAGAAAAAGAAATAAGAAAAAAAACAGCAGGTGGAGCTATACAGATACATTTTATTGAATAACTTAGTGGCTATGCAAAATTTCTAATTACATGTAATTAGAAAAGTATTCAGATCCAGGTGCTGGTTTGAAAACTGTAGAATATTTTTTGAAGTCTTTCCTTTGTATTTCTCATTCCCTTTCAACCCATTTCTGACTGCCACAAAAGCCCACGTGTGACATCATCCTAATGAGACACGTTATTTATTAGATTAATACAATGTAATTGAAAAGGTTGGCTGTCCCACAATCGGCTCATAGAACAGTATACAATGCTCTGTTATATTACAGAGGGATTAGCGGGATGATTTGCTGGATCTCGTTAATAATTTGGGTACCTGCATAAACGACAGAATCATCTGATAAATGAGCGTTTCGATCATTCATCGGGTGATCAGTGGTACACTTACACCAGGAGAATGTCAGAAACGAGCGTTCACAGTTACCAGGGATGTACCACCGCCTCAGGCAGCACCAGGTAGGGGCAAGAGGGGGACAGAGGAAGGGCCATGGGCAATGAACGACATTGTGGCAAAGGGGTTAGGTTAAGAAATTGGCATGGGGGGGTCTCCGTTTCAGTTTTCGCCTCAGGTAGCAGAAAGGCTAGGTGCACCCCTGAAAGTAACGTTCATTCCCCATAATCTGTCTAAGTCCACTTTACAAGCACAATATATTTATAGATATTATGCACTTCATGTTATTGCTGTGTCCATTGTCTCAGTTTCCTAGCTATTAAAGCTATTTACTTAATAACTACAGGATTTCATGTCCTGAACACATATACTTGAAACTGGGATATGCAAATAATGTAATCTTTGTGAAATAAAGGAGAGGATTAATATGGGAGTGTAAGCAAAGATGAAATACATCATGCATGTCCATTTGCTGCTTCTCCACGTGAGTCATGCCAAGGACTTGATGTATTTAGTAAGAGATGTTAGACAATAGGAATATCCCTTCCTCAACACTGTTTATTTATTAGATTACTGAGATTTATAATAATTTACCTGTTAAACAGGATATGTCCAGGTTACACCTCTTTTATTCCTCCAATAAATGTATCACTAAGTAACTGGGTGTTACCATCCCTCATGTCAAAGGGGTGTCTCCCTATATGTCCACATAATGTTGACAGTCTATAAGTAAATATGTTTATATGTATAGAGTGTATATTGCTCTTTATATTTCCATCCTCCATTAATTTAGGGTTAAACTGAACAAAGACTATAATGGGGTCCGTTAGGTTTCCGCTCAGAAGATGATTTTTGAAGCGGAGACAAAAGTCCTGCGTGCACAACTTTTGTCTCCACTTCAAAAATCATCTTCTGAGCGGAAACCTAACGGACCCCATTATAGTCTATGGGGTCCCTTAGGCTCCCTTGGGCTCAGTTATGTCCCGAATCCGTCCTTTCCGTTCTCCTGCTCCTATAACGGAGCAGGAGAACGGAATCCCTAACGGTGATGTGAACGAGCCCTAACCGTTTACAAAATTGAGCTAAAGCGATTTTTTCAATTATCTAGTAGTGTAAAAGCATTGACTGATTGAACGACAAGTGATAATAGTTTAGTTGGTCGTTTTTGTGATCGCTGATGTAGACCCTCAAGTGTAGACAGGTATTGTTTAGAGCGCAGACAATTCCACACTGAGTGAACACCACCCACACAGTCAATTATCTTTTAGTGTAAAAGCAACTGTTTGCCTGACAAAGAATCTATTACATGACCGACTGTGCATCTAAAGAGTTGTCGTTCAAACATTAACGTCTCGAATAACTACTCGTTTGTCACTCAATTGGAATGTCAAGAAAAGGCCATTCAAGAATTTGGGGGATATTCACATGGAGTGAACTACGGCTAGAGTCCGCGCTTTAAGAGCCACCAGACACAGACGTATCCAGGACATGGGCTGCAACTGTCACATTCCTTGTCTCAAGCCACTCAGGACCCAGAGGCAAAGTCAGAATCGTCTTACCTGGGATAAGAATAAAAAGGACTGTTGCTCAGTGGTCCAAAGTCCTGTTTTCAGATGAAAGTAAATTTTGGATTTCATTTAGAAATCAAGGTCCCAGAGTTTAGAGGAAGAGTGGAGAGGCACATAATCCAAGTTGAGGTCCAGTGTGAAGTTTCCACAGTTAGTGATGGCTTGGGGAGCCATGCCATCTGTTGATGTTGGTCCACTGTGTTAAATCAAGTCCAAAGTCAGCAAAGCCATCTACCAGGAAATTTTAGAACACTTCATGCTTCCCTCTGCTGACAAGGTTTATGGAGATGCTGACTTCATTTTCCAGCAGGACCTGGCGCCTGCCCACACTGCTAACAGTACCAATACCTGGTTTAATAACCACAGTATCACTGTGCTTGATTGGTCAACAAACTCGTCTGACCTAAACCTCATAGAAAATCTTTGTATTGTCAAGAGGAAGATGAGAGACACCAGACCCAACAATGCAGACGAGCTGATGGCCGCTATCAAAGCAACCTGGGCTTCCACAACACCTCTGCAGTGTCACAGACTGATCGCCTCCATGCCACACCACATTGATGCAGTCATTTATGCAAAATGAGCCCCAACCAAGTATTGAGTGCATTTACTGTACATACTTTTCAGTAGTCCAACATTTCTGTAATAAAAATAATTTTAAATTATATAATATTATAATTTTCTGGAATACTAACTTTTGGGTTTTTATTAGCTGTAAGCCAAAATCACCAACATTAAAAGAAATAAACACTTGAAATAGCTCATTCTATGTGTAATGAATCTATATAGTATGAGTTTCACTTTTTTATTTAAATTACTTAAATAAATTAACTTTCAATGATATTCTAATTTATTGAGATGCACATGTACTTAAAGAGGCTCTGTCACCTTGTGCAAGCATACCCTACTCGGCATATAGCCCGGTAGGGCTAATAACGCTGACAAAAAGCATACCTTTCTTTTTCTTCTATTAGGTCCGGTTTGTCAGAAAAATCAGCTTTTAAAAATATGCTAATGAGCAAAAGGAGCACTCTGAGGCGGGCTTATGCCCTCTGAGCACTGCTTCTGCGACGCCCCTGTAATTATACTGCTGCCCTTATTGTAATAATCACACCCCCAATCCTTTTGACTGACAGCGCTAGACCCACTGATTTAGCGCTGAGATCCTACGCCTGCGCACTCGCATCTATGATGATGCGTGTGCACTAGAGGTATACACTAGCCAAGAGGAACGGGAAAAGTCCAATGCACACGCACTGTCATAGATGCGAGTGCGCAGGCACAAGATCTCAGCGCTTCTCCGGCACAGTTTAACCTGTGACGCCCTGATGTCTATAGCGGGCGGTGGTTCTGGACACCCGTCCCCAAAACACATCTCATTCCAGTTGGGCCACAGCAGGTCACGCTTCTTTTTTAGAGCCATGCTTGCTTGAAGCTTCCTTGCGTGCTTCCAGGTCAGCAGTCAGCACTGGTCTATTTCATCGCTAGTGCTATTCACTGGCCATTAAAAGCATCCACGTGAATAGCCCCATAAGACTGTATTGGTTCTGAAAATGGAAGTAAACATATGCCGTTTCCAGGTGTCGTGTGAATGCACCCTTAAAGAAACAACACACTGAGCCACTGCAAAAATAGAAAATGTAAGTGACAACTATGACAGAGGCTCTTATTCCATCATAAATACTGAACAAAATAAAGCAGCACAGCTCTATTTTCCCCAGTAAAATGGTAAGATGGTGAGTTTTCTATAATATAGTCAAAGGGGTCCGTCAGTTGCCATTCTTTTCTGTCATTTGACAGAAAAACTGCTGTTATTTTCATTATCCTGCTCTTATAGCAGAGCACAGCAACATACACACGTGGAAAAAATTGTTGGTACCCTTCCGTTAAAGAAAGAAATGGCTGCAATGGCTGAGATAACTTGAAACTGACAAAAGTAATAATAAATAAAAATCACTGAAAATGAACTAATGACAATCAGACACTGCTTATGAATTGTGGTTCAACAGAATAATTTATAAAGCAAACTTATGAAACTGGCCTGGACAAAAATGATGGTACCCTTAATTTATATTGCACAACCACAATCACTGCAATCAAGTGGCTTCTGTAACTCTCAACTAGACTTATACCCCTGTCCACCTGTCCCAGGTATTTTGGCCCACTCTATATAAGCAGACTGCTCCAGTTATCTCAGGTTTGAAGGGTGTTTTTTCTCCAGTCTTCATGTTTCAGCTACTTCCACAGATGTTGAATAGGATTTAGATCAGGGCTCATAGAAGGCCACTTCAGAATCGTCCAGTGCTTTGCTCTCAGCCATTCGTGGATGTTTTTAGCTGTGTGTTTTTGGTCAGTATCGTGTTGGAGGACCCATGACTGAGACCAAGCTTGGTAGTCTCAAGATTTCCTTGTACCCTGCACAGATTCAAGACACCTTGTGCCAGATGCAGCAAACCAGGCCCAAAACATAACTGAGCCCCCTCCATGTTTCACAATAGGTACAATGTTCTTTTCGTGCATCTGTGAACATAGAGATGATGTGACTTGCCAAAAGTTTCAGTTTTGTCTCATCTATCCGAAGGACATACTGCCAGAAGCTTTGAGGCTTGACATTTCAGTCTTGCTTTTTTATGATTTGCTTTCAACAGTGGTTTCCTACTCGGTCATCTTCCATTAAGTGCACTTTGGCTAGGACAGCGATGGATGGTGTGCTCTGACACTGATGTACCTACACCTTGGAGTTCACTTTGGAATCTCTTTGGAATTTGATCTGGACTCTTCGGTTACCATTCGTATTATCTTTGTCTTCAATTTGTCATCAATTTTCCTCTTGCAGCCACCTCCAGGGAAATTGGCTACAGTCCTGTAGACCATAAGCTTCTAAATAATATGTGTAACTTTAGTAACAGGAACATCAAACTGTTTGGAGATGGTCTTATAGCTAGTGATGATCAAAACGAGCTTCAGATTCTACAGTTGTGCAAGACTTCATTGAATAACTTCAGTACTGGATTTCTAAAGTGAAAAACCACTTTTAAACTTGGAACCGAACTTGGCTTCGGTTCCGACCAGTACCTCAGAACTGAAGCCAAGTTCGGTTCCAAGTTTTAAAGTGGTTTTAAAAATCTAGTAATGAAGTCATTCAACGAAGTCTTGCGCAACTTCACCTCATTGAAGTCCATACATTTTAATGCTATAAGGAGACAGATCTCTGTACAGTCATGGCCAAAAGTTTTGAGAATGACACAAATATTATATTTTCACATGATCTGCTGCCCTCTGGTTTTTATGTGTGTTTGTCAGATATTTTTATCACATACAGAAATATAATTGCAATCATATTATGAGTAACAAAAGCTTATATTGACAGTTAGAATGAGTTAATGCACCAAGTCAATATTTGCAGTGTTGACCCTTCTTTTTCAGGACCTCTGCAATTCTCCCTGGCATGCTCTCAATCAACTTCTGGACCAAATCCTGACTGATAGCAGTCCATTCTTGCACAATCAATGCTTGCATTTTGTCAGAATTTGTAGGTTTTTGTTTGTCCACGCGTCTCTTGATGATTGACCACAAGTTCTCAATGGGATTAAGATCTGGGGAGTTTCCAGGCCATGGACCCAAAATCTCTATGTTTTATTCCCTGAGCCATTTAATTATCACCTTTGCTTTATGGCAAGGTGCTCCATCATGCTGGAAAAGACATTGTTGATCGCCAAACTGCTCTTGGACGGTTGGGAGAAGTTGCTCTCGGAGGACATTCTGGTACCATTCTTTATTCATGGCTGTGTTTTTAGGCAAGACTGTGAGAGAGCTGATTCCCTTGGCTGAGAAGCAACCCCACACATGAATGGTTTCAGGATGCTTTACAGTTGGCATGAGACAAGACTGGTGGTAGCGCTCACCTCGTCTTCTCCGAATAAGCTGTTTTCCAGATGTCCCAAACAATCGAAAAGGGGATTCATCAGAGAAAATGACTTTACCCCAGTCCTCAGCAGTCTACTCCCTGTACCTTTTGCAGAATATCAGTCTGTCCCTGATGTTTTTTCTGGAGAGAAGTGGCTTCTTTGCTGCCCTCCTTGAGACCAGGCCTTGCTCCAAAATTCTCCGCCTCACAGTGTGTGCAGATGCACTCACACCTGCCTGCTGCCATTCCTGAGCAAGCTCTGCACTGCTGGTAGCCCGATCCCGCAGCTGAAACACTTTTAAGAGACGGTCCTGGCGCTTGCTGGTCTTTCTTGGGCGCCCTGGAGCCTTTTTGGCAACAATGGAACCTCTCTCCTTGAAGTTCTTGATGATGCGATAGATTGTTGACTGAGGTGCAATCTTTCTAGCTGCGATACTCTTCCCTGTTAGGCCATTTTTGTGCAGTGCAATGATGACTGCACGTGTTTCTTTAGAGATAACCATGGTTAACAGAAGAGAAACAATGATGCCAAACACCAGCCTCCTTTTAAAGTGTCCAGTGGTGTCATTCTTACTTAATCATGACAGATTGATCTCCAGCCCTGTCCTCATCAACACCCACACCTGTGTTAATGGAGCAATCACTGAAACGATGTTAGCTGGTCCTTTTAAGGCAGGGCTGCAATGATGTTGAAATGTGTTTTGGGGGATAAAGTTCATTTTCTTGCTGTTAAGCTGATCACTCTTTATAACATTCTGGAGTATATGCAAATTGCCATTATAAAAACTGAAGCAGTAGACTTTGTAAAAATTAATATTTGTATCATTCTCAAAACTTTTGGCCATGAATGTACAGCATTATGCCGAAGTTTTGAGCAAAGCAACTATGTTTGTCTATAATTTCCTTTCTAATCTCCTGAGACTTCTCTCCCCTTAGCGTTTCTTGGTCCATGTTCAGCGTGGTACCTACCATGATACACAGTGACTACTTTTCACCCTTAAAGGGGTTGTCCAAGTTATTTTTTTGTTCTTTGTATGTTTCTAACTAGGCAAATGTAATGATTTTTCAATGCACTTCCTTCATCTGCAATTGCTCCTTTCTCAGATTTCACTGATGGTCTCATGACCTGTGATGTCAGCTTCACTCCCTGCTCTGCTGATGTTTCGTGCACAAGCCTGAGAGATCAGATAATAGTCTGTACACGAGACGTCACTGTGCTGGCCATGCCATCTGCACTGCCGGCTGCTGCTACTCTCTCCCTGGATTCTTTCATATAAAATTTTATCCCCTTTAGCCAGAACAGACTCAGGGCTGAAGGCTTTTCTGAGTAGCTGCAGGCAGTGAAGAAACAAATGCTGGGCACAGGAGCTGACAGACTAGAGAAGATCTCTAGCGTATTGCACAAGAACAGGTAGGGGGAAGATCCTGTGTGTATCAGCAGTGTCACTGTACAGCTGTGACTTATAGTCCTACACATACAACATGCTGCTGAGTATCCCAGCAGGCAGATATGTCACTCAGGGCAGCACTTGTATTCACTCCCTTTGCACAGAAGGGGGAGGGGAAGAGATTGTTGTTATTGCAGGTAAACAAAGGCCAGAAGAGAACCAGGGAAATGAGGAAATATAGATTTGTTTTGCCTAAAACTTGCTTAACTTAAGTTATATATTGCTGCTCATCATATTTACAGTGCTATATTTTTTTTTTTCATAACTCGGACAACCCCTTTAAAATAGGCTGACAGACTAATTGTTTGAAGACACCTGTGATGCTAATGGCAGGACACACCTTAGTTTAACATGTCCCTATGGTCAAATTATTTTCAATCTTTTCTAGGAGTATCATCATTTTTGTCCAGGCCAGTATTATTAGTTTGTGTTTTAAACTGATTCTGTTGAATCACAATTCAAAAGCAATTTCTGATTCAGTAAATTTTTATTTATTATTACTTTGGTCAGTTTCAAGTTATTTCAGCGATCATACTGGGTTTTTCTTTAATGGAAGGATACCAATAATTTTGTGCACATGTGTATATCAAATGGTAATGTGAACACAACCTTATTTTAAATGTTTGGCCTGAATGAGAAAATAGCAAAATACAAGAACGTAAGGGGGAAAAACAAAGCAAGTCCTGAATTAATAACTGTTATCTTTTTCGTAAACTCTGACAGAAGAAAAGGAATTGCTGAAATAGTAAAAGGATAGGACATCATGTACATCTCAGCAAGCTAACATCCCAAATCATGTAAAGTAAATAAGCAGACAAAAACATTACCACATTGAAAAGGCAGCTGAAATGTTTACACAGCATATCGCAGAGGCTGTAAATTATTACGTGTATTTCAAGGTGAAAACATGTCCAATTTTTATCATGTATGTAATTCTTCCATGTCTATTTTGCTGTGCTTTTTTATGTATTTGACCTGTATTTTCCATACCCCCCATTGAGTTCAAGCATAATACACATGGAATACACGTCAAAGAGGTGTGTTTATGTACACAATCGTCCAGATTTACTAATGTGTCTGTGCCAAAAATCTGTCTAAAAAGTGGTGCAATTTGGTGTATCTGGATTTTCTACATTTTTTTCATGACATGTTCAACAAGGGGGTGGGGCTTGGTGAAAAGCAGCTGGACTTCTTCTTAAAGGAGTGGGGCTAACATGCAGCATTTTGTGCAAAAATTGCAACACAATTCTTGTTTAAAAATCTGATGTAAAAAAGTAAGCCAACATGTCTAAGTTTAAACCATTTGTACTATTACGGTAGTAAATCTGGTCCATTGTCTATTTGAAATTAGCTGCTTAAAAATACTGCTAATACAAGCCAAAAGAACTATGGTGCACATTTCCCATTGAAATCATTGGGATCCTGTTTATAAGCATATTTTACATGAATACACACGATAAAAACAACTTGTGAACATAAAGTTCCATTGCCTTTTCTTACTCCCAATCTCAGGGTTACAATTACATTTTATGGTATGGGTACACAGTCAGGCTTCCTGATGCAGTTTAAGAAGCCCAAACCAGGAATCCTTTATACTTTGTCTTCTTTTATGATCCACTCCTAAATTTGCCTTCCAAGACTGTATCAGGAAACCTGACCATGTAGCTGAACGATTACAGTGATTCTCTCAGCAGTATCTTAAAAGGATACTCCACTTTTTTACTTTTTTCACATCTTTTGCAAAAAAAGGGATGTCTTTTTGGATATGATTTTTTTAAAAGTTGCTCTATGTATTCTACTTCCTGTCCTGGCACTTTAAGTTCCTCCTTTGTTTGGACTGTTACTATGGCGACTTTCTCAGACAATCACTGCGACCAGAGAGGAGATGGAGGATGAGTGACTCAATTATAGTATCACACATCACTCTGATCAATGTAATGCTCTGCTGTGTGTATCTTTATCTAGGCCTATCGAGAGAACTGTCAGAGAGCTGTCAAACTGATATGCGAATCCTACTATTCTACTAGCAAATAGCATCTTTTACTCACAGCAGCAGTAAACTAAAAAATGGATTACCTACAGTTAGGGCCAGAAATATTCGGACAGTGACACAATTTTCGCGAGTTGGGCTCTGCATGCCACCACATTGGATTTGAAATGAAACCTCTACAACAGAATTCAAGTGCAGATTGTAACGTTTAATTTGAAGGGTTGAACAAAAATATCTGATAGAAAATGTAGGAATTGTACACATTTCTTTACAAACACTCCACATTTTAGGAGCTCAAAAGTAATTGGACAAATAAACATAACCCAAACAAAATATTTTTATTTTCAATATTTTGTTGCGAATCCTTTGGAGGCAATCACTGCCTTAAGTCTGGAACCCATGGACATCACCAAACGCTGGGTTTCCTCCTTCTTAATGCTTTGCCAGGCCTTTACAGCCGCAGCTTTCAGGTCTTGCTTGTTTGTGGGTCTTTCCGTCTTAAGTCTGGATTTGAGCAAGTGAAATGCATGCTCAATTGGGTTAAGATCTGGTGATTGACTTGGCCATTGCAGAATGTTCCACTTTTTTGCACTCATGAACTCCTGGGTAGCTTTGGCTGTATGCTTGGGGTCATTGTCCATCTGTACTATGAAGCGCCGTCCGATCAACTTGGCAGCATTTGGCTGAATCTGGGCTGAAAGTATATCCCGGTACACTTCAGAATTCATCTGGCTACTCTTGTCTGCTGTTATGTCATCAATAAACACAAGTGACCCAGTGCCATTGAAAGCCATGCATGCCCATGCCATCACGTTGCCTCCACCATGTTTTACAGAGGATGTGGTGTGCCTTGGATCATGTGCCGTTCCCTTTCTTCTCCAAACTTTTTTCTTCCCATCATTCTGGTACAGGTTGATCTTTGTCTCATCTGTCCATAGAATACTTTTCCAGAACTGAGCTGGCTTCTTGAGGTGTTTTTCAGCAAATTTAACTCTGGCCTGTCTATTTTTGGAATTGATGAATGGTTTGCATCTAGATGTGAACCCTTTGTATTTACTTTCATGGAGTCTTCTCTTTACTGTTGACTTAGAGACAGATACACCTACTTCACTGAGAGTGTTCTGGACTTCATTTGATGTTGTGAACGGGTTCTTCTTCACCAAAGAAAGTATGCGGCGATCATCCACCACTGTTGTCATCCGTGCACGCCCAGGCCTTTTTGAGTTCCGAAGCTCACCAGTCAATTCCTTTTTTCTCAGAATGTACCCGACTGTTGATTTTGCTACTCCAAGCATGTCTGCTATCTCTCTGATGGATTTTTTCTTTTTTTTCAGCCTCAGGATGTTCAGATTCACCTCAATTGAGAGTTCCTTTGACCGCATGTTGTCTGGTCACAGCAACAGCTTCCAAATGCAAAACCACACACCTGGAATCAACCCCAGACCTTTTAACTACTTCATTGATTACAGGTTTACGAGGGAGACGCCTTCACAGTTAATTGCAGCCCTTAGAGTCCATTGTCCAATTACTTTTGGTCCCTTGAAAAAGAGGAGGCTATGCATTACAGAGCTATGATTCCTAAACCCTTTCTCCGATTTGGATGTGGAAACTCTCATATTGCACCTGGGAGTGTGCACTTTCAGCCCATATTATATATATAATTGTATTTCTGAACATGTTTTAGTAAACAGCTAAAATAACAAAACTTGTGTCACTGTCCAAATATTTCTGGCCCTAACTGTATGTATGTAAGTGTTTTATCTCTCTGTATTGACTCTTACAGAAGAATGACAATTGGTATTTGGTTTTCATTTCTATAGTACTGCCAAAATGAAAAAGAAAAACAGACAAAAATTATAAAACAAAAAAAATGTTTCCTGTGAATATTGAGTTTAAAAATGGATAGGTCTGAATAGGTCATCAGTATCTGATCGGTGGTGGTCCGATACCTGGGGCCTCTGCCAATCAGCCGTTTGAGAAAGCAGTGATGCTCACAGTACGTCCAGGCCTTTTCCAGCTTTTCCTAAGCCACTGATGACACTTCACCGGTCACGTGGCCTAGGTGCAGCTCAGCCCCATAGAAGTGAATGGGGTGAGTGCAATACCAAGCACAGCTGCTATACATGTACGGTGCTGTACTTGGTCAGCACGGAGAAGGCCGCGGCATTCACAGGAGCACTGGTGCCTTCTCAAACAGCTGATCGTCGGAGAGCCCCACTGATCAGATACTGGATAGGTCATCAGTATTAAGGTCTCGGGAAAACTCTTTCAAGGGTGTTTAATTGGGTAAGAAGAACATGCCTGCTTTCCATATTGCTGTTTAGTACAGGCATGTAACTTCCTTTTGCTGCCTGTATGAAGATATTCTCTCCTAGAAGCACTGGAGTGTATCTTAATGTTTTTATTAGATTATTCAACATAAAAATCATCCATGTATGAAATCAGAAGCCAATATACTGGAAGTTGGTTATAGGCTTTACAGAGCTATGTGCACAAGCCTGAAGTCTGACTTGCAACCAGTACACAATCTGCTGCTGCCACATAGTGTCAAGTTTTGAATTAGGTAAGGCATCAATATCAAATCAATGTTGGTAATAAAGACAGTAAAATACAGTGCAACTCAAAGACGCATTTGAACATGTACATCATTGTATCTAAACTTGCTGGCTTGCTTTTCTTATGGCATCTAATAAGTTAAAAAAAAAAAAAAAAACTTGGTGACAGAATCTTTTTAGTGCAGGTCCACTTTAGCGAGTATGTTCTTTAAGCCCCTACAAGAATATGTACATTTTGGTACTACTACAGTGCACAAGGAACAGTATTACATGCTTTATAGCAGCCTTCATGGTTCTGTGTAAGGTTCTAGATCTCCAACCAAGTTTTCCACTTGATTTAAGTCCTGAAATTGTGAAAAAGTGCTTATAGGGGAAGCTTAATTCAATATGTGGCATCTAGTAAGCGTGTATAAAACCATTGTATGTTGAAACCATTGTAACTTGAGTAATCGGTTCCAAAGTCTATGGGATTTTTGCAGGCTTCCTATTAAGCCCTGCTGCAAGATTAAAGGAGTTTTCCTAGACTTTCCTAATACATATACATTGTTGAAGACCAATAAACCCCTTCATAGTAATGTTATTTCCTAATAGCAGTGGTTTAAGGAGCCTGACAAAGAGTTCAGGGTGTTAATATGTCCTCCAGGGAGAAGGCTTGAGCTGAAATGATTCAGACAAAGACAAAAAAGAGCTTATTTAAAGAGACAGAAACATATGCTGCCAATATAAGTTTATGGGGAGGAAGAATGCTGCTGGAGGGAGAAAGAGGCATTTTCATTGATCTATTACAAAATGTATTTAGATTTATGCAAGTGGCCATTTAGTAGATTATAGAACAGGAGGAGTTGAGAAAAATTTCACTCATAAAAAAAAGATTCACTCATAAAAAGGAGGTGGTCCTATCAGTGATTCACAGCTATCTTTGTATGTACATTCATAGAGTGAAGGCTGTCAGTCACTGATAAGACCATCTCCTTTTCTTCAAAGACCAGAATGAGTAAAATTTAACCCCTTTGTGATCAGCCTGTTTTTGGCCTTACTAATCAAGCGTTTTCTTCCTTTTTTCATTGTCACTTTCCAAGAGCTATAACCTTTTTATTTTTCTATATATAGCTATGTGAAGATTTGTTTTTTGCAGGACTAGTTGTAGTTTTTAATGGTGCCATTTTTGGGTACTCAGAGCTTTCTGATTAATATTTATTACTGTATTTTTTGCCCCATAAGTGGGGGGAAAATGTCCCTGCGTCTTATAGGGTGAATACTAATTAGCGCTTCGAATATGGAAGCGCTCATTAGTATCAGAGAACCGGGAAGTGGTGAAGACTCTGTACTCACCACTTCCTGGTCCTCCACTCGGCTATGCAGGGTGCTCTGTGACGTCAAGTTGTGCACGTCAGGTGCACGTCAGATGAAGAGGATCGCGCTGTAGGTGAGGAGTGGCAGCGACGGGAGCTGGAAAGGTAAGTGTTTTTTTTTATTTTAAGTTCTCTGTGGCATGGGGGCTGCTAAGAGGCATAGGGGCTCATATGGAGACTGCTAAGAGGCATGGGGGCTCATATAGGGGCTGCTAAGAGGCATAGGGGCTCATATGGGGGCTAATAAGAGGCATGGGGGCTTATATGGGGGCTAATAAGAGGTATGAGGGCTCAAATAGGTGCTGATGAGAGGCATGGGGGCTGATGAGAGGCATGGGGCTCTTATCTGAGGTCTGATTGGGGGTCATTCACATTGGGGTGTGATCTGAGGTCTTACTGGGGTTTTATTAACATTGGGGGTCTGATTGGGGCTCTCAGCAGAGGTCTGATTAACAGTGGGGGTCTGACTGCTGGTCTGACCTAAGGTCTAATGAAAAATATTTTTTTCTTATTGTCCTCCTCTAAAACTTAGGTGCATCTTATGGGCCGGTGCATCTTATAGGGCGAAAAATATGGTAACTGTTTCTGCAAGGGAGATGTGAAAAAACAGCAATACTGCCACCAAGGTTTTACATTATACATTTTGCGACATTCATTTTTTAGCATAAACAAAATCATATCTTTATTCTCTCGGTCAGCACAATTACAGCTATACCAAATACATATTTGTTTTATGTTTTACTACGTTTGTGCAATAAAATCCCTCTCTTTAAAAAGAAGTAAATCTTTTTGCATCACCGCATCCCAAGACCCATAATTTTTTTTATTTTTCTTTCCATGGAGTTGTGTGAGGGCTTGCAGAATGACAAGTTAGTTTTCATTGGTACCATTTTGGGATAAATAACACTTTTTGATGGCTTTTTTTTTTTTTTTTTTTACGACATTCGCCATAGGGGATAATTTACATGATATTTGTGTAGTGAAGGTTGTTATAGGTGTAGCAATACCAAACGTGGGGAAGATTTTATTTTTGATATTTTTTTTCAATGAAAAGTGTATTTTCAATGGAAAAAAGCATTTTTTCATATAATTTTTTTAATTTAATAAATGTTTTTTTTTAACCGCTTAATAGTCCCCTTAGGGTACTATAACACACAATATTTTGATTGTTTTTAAAACACAATGAACTATCACTATAGTGGATTGCATTTTAACCCCTTCACGACCGCCGCCGTACATGTACGGCGCGCGGGCGGTGTGGGGACATGACGCCCGCTCGCGGGTGCGGCGGGCGTCATGGCCGGCAAGTCTCTGCTGTTTCTAACAGCAGAGACTTGCCGCATCTTACCTCCGTCTTCGGAGACTTCCAGGGCCTTCTGATGCCGTGATCACACGTGATCACGGCATCAGGATGCGTCTGAACCCGGAAGCCCACGCTTCCGGGTGGTGTACAGACGCCCCGATTGGCCAATCGGGGTGTCTGTACACCATATGAAAACTGTAATCCTCGCTGGTGAGGATTACAGTTTTCAAACTGCAATTCTTATTCTGGCCACTAGATGGCAGGCCAGGATAAGAAATGAGCAATTCATGGTTTTAACTGCATCTAGTAAATCCATGATTGCTCATAAAGAAAAAAAACAAAACACAATAGATCAGATGATATTTGAGCTTTAAAATAATCACAGAAAAATTAAAAAAAAATGTTAAAAAAATATATAAAAAATAAAAAAGATATAAAAGTTCAAATCACCCCCCTTTCCGTATAAGTAAAAAATAAATACCTAAATAACAATAAATATAGACATCATGGGTATCACCGTGACCGAAAACGCCCGTACTTTTAAAATATAAAAAAAAAATTTCAATACGGCGAATTGTGTGGCGGAAAAAAGCGTCCAAATGGCGATTCGCAGTTTTTTGTCCCTTTTTTTTTCTAAAAAAAATTAAATAAAAAGTGATCAAAAAGTCATACACACCCCAGAATGGTATCAATAAAAACTTCAGACCGCCCCGCAAAAAATGAGCCCCCATACAGCTCTGTACACATAAATACCAAAAAGTTATAGGGGTCAATATATGACAAGGAAAAAAAAAAAAAAAAAAAGGGCAACTTTCTAATTATTTTATCACCATCTAAACGCAGGAAAAACTATACATATTAGGTATTGCCGGATTCGTACTGACCAGTAGAATGAAAGTAACGGATCAGTTTTAATGCACATCGAATGCTGTAAATAAGAAACCCGTAGAACTGAAGCGGAATAGCGTTTTCTTTGCAATTTCACCCGGTTTGGAATTTTTTTCCCGCTTCCCACTACACCGTATGCAATATTAAATGGTGGCGTTGGAAAGTACAACTTGTCCCGCAAACAACAAGCCCTCATACAGCTATGTGAACAGAAAAATAAAAGAGTTATGGCTGTTTGAAGGCAGGGAGCGCAAAACGAAAATGCAGAACCGAAAAAAGCTCCGGTCGTGAAAGGGTTAATGTCAGTACTATACCGACATTGACCAGCAGGCTGCGCCAAAGAGGCGCAGCTTGCTGTAAAACACTCATGGCAGGCTTGGGGCCTTTTGCGGGGTGCCGCTCCCTCTGTTACTGCTTACATGCGTCTGGTGCCATTCCCTGCAGCATGTAAGGGGTTAAACAGCCCTGTTTGGGCTGTTAGAGCAGGAGTACGGCTCTCATATGGGAGCCTTTTAACGGCAGCCCAGCCTAAGGCCCCTTAGTGACCTCCGTAAAAAGGCGTATGGGTGGTCACTAAGGGGTAAAATGAAGGAAACGCAAATTATAATGACTGTTAACCCACAAAACAATACATCAGTCTTCTCATCGCCTCCAACTGTATACCATGCAGCCTTCAGCTCAGAAAACATGTCCAACATGACAGATTACCTTTAAAGGATCTGCCGAAACTATCTTGGTACCAGATACTGTAGGACACTTTCCAATTTCTTGTAGAGTTCGGTGTAAACATGCTTATTTCTAATATATGATTTTATCAGTTGGAAGTTCAGAACAACCACTAGAGGGAACTTATGTATGTTTTATTCCTGAGTACAATTTATACACAATATGTAGCACCCAGGATCCCTCTAGTGGCGGCTGTAGGCAACTAGTATGTGTTTAACTTTATGTCTATAATATGGGTTTTGGAGATATTTATAAGATATATATATATATATATATATATATATATATATATATATATATATACGGGGTTCCAGCCTTAATAAAGAAATATTAAGTCAATATTAAGTAAATCTAAACACACCTGGGATAAACGTGTATCTGTCCTTAAATATCAACTGTCCTAAGTGAAAGAAGTCTGTACTTCAGGAAGGATATAATATCATACTGTTGTATGACAATGGCATCAAGAGTTTTGTATCCGAACACACTGCTTGAATGTCACATTTGCAACACTCTATATACTAATACAAATGATCGATATGTTGGTTACTTAGAAATTAAAATATATATCAAACAGCCAGAACATTAAAATATCCATGATGCAGCTGCAATCTTGTTGCTCAACTTTCGCCATGTGATCTCAGCCTGGGATTACAATCTGCAGTGCATTCATGAGTCTGAATCGCTCGCTAAAGCATTGGGGAGGGATTCAGACTCACACATGCACTGCAGGTTGTAATCCCAGGCTGGAAGCACATGCCAAAAGTATGGCAAATAATGCCGGAATTGCCGGCTGCGCAGCATCGTAGCAGAATCTCTTATCTTATGGAGAAAAATTTTGTAAAACTTGTAATTAACACATTTATATCTCTCATCCTTCTGATTTCAGTTGAACACATGGGCCTTCTTATTAGAGATGAGCGAGTAGTGTTCGATCGAGCCGGTATTCGATCGAATACTACGCTATTCGGCATACTCGATTTCAATCGAGTATAACGGCGATGGCGCACTTAGAATTCGTTTCCCCTCCCACCTTCCCTGGCGCTCTTTTTCCACCAATCAACATGCAGGGGGGGTATGACAGGCACGCTGAGCACGCTGGCAGCGCGAAAACAGCGTCTACATGGATTGGCTGGAAAAACCATGTGACCTCGAATATTAAAAACTCAGCTCTTCCTGCTCGTACGCATATGCTGCGTGAACTTAGTCAGGGACAGAGGCTGGAGAAGGGACAGAAAGGTTTTAGCAGTTGGACAGGCAGGAGCGTGATTAAAAGCCCTTATCAGGGCTACTATAGTGCAGTACAGTGATAGCTTTACTACAAGATACACTTTACAGAGAACGGCTGCCGTATTCAGGGATAGCTGCTGGAGTAGGGACAGAGAGAGGCATTAGTGGTGTATTAGGTGCTCTGCTACATACCAAACTATATTTGGCACTACTGTTCTGCGTTCTTTTTGGCTGCAAAACCCTGTTATATAACTAGTGTGTATATGCACCATCTGATCTGGCAGTATACGGCTGTGAATTTTATTTTTTTTTTTTAAATACAGTTTATTTGGCTCTAGTGTTCTGGGTTCTGTGTGCCTGCAATACCCTTTTTGTATACCAGGTGTAAATACCCACCGTCTGAACAGTTAGTACACGGCTGTGTACCTTGAAATATACAATATCTAGGCCTTTTAATTGGCCACTGTACTGTGCGTTCTCTTGCTAAATTATTTCACATACCTGGTGTAAATACCCACCATCTGTACAGTTAGTACACGGCTGTGTACCTTGAAATATACAATATCTAGGCCTTTTAATTGGCCACTGTACTGTGCGTTCTTCTGCTAAATTATTTCACATACCTGGTGTAAATACCCACCGTCTGTACAGTTAGTACACGGCTGTGTACCTTGAAATATACAATATCTAGGCCTTTTAATTGGCCACTGTACTGTGCGTTCTCTTGCTAAATTATTTCACATACCTGGTGTAAATACCCACCGTCTGAGTAGTTTGTACACGGCTGTGTACCTTGAAATATACAATATCTAGGCCTTTTAATTGGCCACTATACTGTGCGTTCTCTTGCTAAATTATTTCACATACCTGGTGTAAATACCCACCGTCTGTACAGTTAGTACACGGCTGTGTACCTTGAAATATACAATATCTAGGCCTTTTAATTGGCCACTGTACTGTGCGTTCTCTTGCTAAATTATTTCACATACCTGGTGTAAATACCCACCGTCTGTACAGTTAGTACACGGCTGTGTACCTTGAAATATACAATATCTAGGCCTTTTAATTGGCCACTGTACTGTGCGTTCTCTTGCTAAATTATTTCACATACCTGGTGTAAATACCCACCGTCTGTACAGTTAGAACACGGCTGTGTACCTTGAAATATACAATATCTAGGCCTTTTAATTGGCCACTGTACTGTGCGTTCTCTTGCTAAATTATTTCACATACCTGGTGTAAATACCCACCGTCTGTACAGTTAAGTACACGGCTGTGTACCTTGAAATATACAATATCTAGGCCTTTTAATTGGCCACTGTACTGTGCGTTCTTCTGCTAAATTATTTCACATACCTGGTGTAAATACCCCACCGTCTGAGCAGTTAGTACACGGCTGTGTACCTTGAATATACAATATCTAGGCCTTTTAATTGGCCACTGTACTGTGCGTTCTCTTGCTAAATTATTTCACATACCTGGTGTAAATACCCACCGTCTGAGCAGTTAGTACACGGCTGTGTACCTTGAAATATACAATATCTAGGCCTTTTAATTGGCCACTGTACTGTGCGTTCTCTTGCTAAATTATTTCACATACCTGGTGTAAATACCCACCGTCTGTACAGTTAGTACACGGCTGTGTACCTTGAAATATACAATATATAGGCCTTTTAATTGGCCACTGTACTGTGCGTTCTCTTGCTAAATTATTTCACATACCTGGTGTAAATACCCACCGTCTGAGCAGTTAGTACACGGCTGTGTACCTTGAAATATACAATATCTAGGCCTTTTAATTGGCCACTGTACTGTGCGTTCTCTTGCTAAATTATTTCACATACCTGGTGTAAATACCCACCGTCTGTGCAGTTAGTACACGGCTGTGTACCTTGAAATATACAATATATAGGCCTTTTAATTGGCCACTGTACTGTGCGTTCTCTTGCTAAATTATTTCACATACCTGGTGTAAATACCCACCGTCTGAGCAGTTAGTACACGGCTGTGTACCTTGAAATATACAATATATAGGCCTTTTAATTGGCCACTGTACTGTGCGTTCTCTTGCTAAATTATTTCACATACCTGGTGTAAATACCCACCGTCTGAGCAGTTAGTACACGGCTGTGTACCTTGAAATATACAATATCTAGGCCTTTTAATTGGCCACTGTACTGTGCGTTCTCTTGCTAAATTATTTCACATACCTGGTGTAAATACCCACCGTCTGTACAGTTAGTACACGGCTGTGTACCTTGAAATATACAATATATAGGCCTTTTAATTGGCCACTGTACTGTGCGTTCTCTTGCTAAATTATTTCACATACCTGGTGTAAATACCCACCGTCTGAGCAGTTAGTACACGGCTGTGTACCTTGAAAATATACAATATCTAGGCCTTTAATTGGGCCACTGTACTGTGCGTTCTCTTGCTAAATTATTTCACATACCTGGTGTAAATACCCACCGTCTGAGCAGTTAGTACACGGCTGTGTACCTTGAAATATACAATATCTAGGCCTTTTAATTGGCCACTGTACTGTGCGTTCTCTTGCTAAATTATTTCACATACCTGGTGTAAATACCCACCGTCTGTACAGTTAGTACACGGCTGTGTACCTTGAAATATACAATATCTAGGCCTTTTAATTGGCCACTATACTGTGCGTTCTCTTGCTAAATTATTTCACATACCTGGTGTAAATACCCACCGTCTGAGCAGTTTGTACAAGGCTGTGTACCTTGAAATATACAATATCTAGGCCTTTTAATTGGCCACTGTACTGTGCGTTCTCTTGCTAAATTATTTCACATACCTGGTGTAAATACCCACCGTCTGAGCAGTTAGTACACGGCTGTGTACCTTGAAATATACAATATCTAGGCCTTTTAATTGGCCACTGTACTGTGCGTTCTCTTGCTAAATTATTTCACATACCTGGTGTAAATACCCACCGTCTGTACAGTTAGTACACAGCTGTGTACCTTGAAATATACAATATCTAGGCCTTTTAATTGGCCACTATACTGTGCGTTCTCTTGCTAAATTATTTCACATACCTGGTGTAAATACCCACCGTCTGAGCAGTTTGTACACGGCTGTGTACCTTGAAATATACAATATCTAGGCCTTTTAATTGGCTGTGAAGGCAAAATATTGTATTTGCAACCAAAAAAAAATAAAAATGCGGAGGGGGGCTAGCGGA
>ONZH01001263.1:0-52285 GCA_900303285.1 Rhinella marina | reverse complement strand
TACAGGTTATTATTAAAGTCAGGTGATGATGATGATGATAATATCTTCTTTCTGACCTTACTGCCAATTTAATCAGAAACAACAAATTAAGTATCATTTTACGAAGAGAGCATCAACCATCAATCTATCATTTTACTTAACTAAATCAGTTAATTGGGTTCAGTCAACACAGCAAATCAGTCTAATCAATGGACAATTCTTTCTTAGAATTAGCGGCTCTATAAATCTCCCTTAACCTCTTAGTATACTCCACTTCAGCAGCCACCCAAACCATACCATCCTTATCATGGCATGTGCATAGTATGATCTTTTTCTCTTTCTCAATAAAATCTGCTCCGGTACACGTTGTAATGGAACCTGTAAAGGACCTCTTTTTTTTTTCTTCAAACTCAGGGATGATTAGCTAAGGCACAGACCACTGAGCGGTGAGGTGGCAGCCATCTATATGCATCCGTTTCACATACCAAATACACATCATCATTTTTCGATTGCTTGATACTTGCCAAGTGGGTTCCTATTCTTTCAGTATGTTATAGACCAGCCAGTTTTTTTTAAATCTGTTTAAACCTTTGTTAGTGAAGTTAGGACACAAATTACAACATAATGAACATAATGGGGCAAAGATGTAATACTCAGACTTTACTCAATAATCCAATCCTGATTAAACAATATCCAAGTGAGTCCACACCACCTTTCCTCTCACTGTGTGGATTATTTGCTAATTCTATAATCTCTCATTATTTGGCAAACTTCATAAGCATTAAGTATATTATCAATGTAAATATGTTTGGCTTCACCAATGTTGGAATGGTGAACAGAGCACTCATTAGGGACCATCAAATCTAGGATCCAAACTTTTCCTTTATATGAACTAGGTACTAGTCTTTGAGTCCAGATCTGAAAAGGAATTACACACATGTTTATGTTCAACAGTCAGAGCTGACCTGTAAGGGCTCCTACCACTATAGGAAAGACAAAAAGTGTCAAAAGGCTTGTTCTACATCCAGTATCTCTCTACTTACTACCTCATCCAGTATCTTCTTTTACTCTTGCTTTTACTACAGACCAGGTGTTTCCTGAAAAATAGATCATCATAGACAAGGACATATTCATGCTGCCCCACCTTTGGAAACTTAATTCAGTCCATCTGCAATCTCTGAAATAGGCCTTTCTGGAACTCTCAAAGTTCTTCCAACATTATTACAGGCCCACATGTAACCTTGGACAAACCTGGTGGCAGCGCTGCTGGACCCCTGGAATTCCCACCATCTCTCCTCCTGACACATACATCAACCCATGTGCTGAATTCATCATCAACGGGCAGAGTGCACTTGAGAAGGCACCATTTTACCTACTCTCCAGAGCTTGTTATCACTCCTTGCTCTTACTTTAGAGGTCTTCTGGGCCTGGGTTGGCCGAGTCACGTAAACCTTAGGTTGGCTTCAGGTAATGGCTGTAGGTCTGCACTTATAGCAGTTTAATCTCCCAACTTGTTGTCTTTTTTCTCCACACACTCAGCACTCTTCACGGGTTTCCCATGGATCCAACAAAACCTCTGCTCCCCCAGATCAGACCATAATCATGGAAGATACCAAAGGCATATATGAAATCTATATGAATATTAGTTATCTGACCACAACCATCTTACAAGCCTCAGTGAGTGCCTTCAGCTCTACCTCCTGTACTCACATTACAGAAGGGAGTGGTATTTAGGTGACAACATCAGTTTAGGCACTGACAGCATATCCTGTCTTCTGTGTGATCCATCCATACTATCTATGAGAGAAAACTCAATATTAATGTACTTGCTCCGTAGTTCATATGACATCTAAACCTTTATGTAGTCTGGTAACTCAACCTCTTATCAAAATGCTGAAAATCTTCTGTAGACTCAAGATGCTCAAAGTGCTTTATCTCCTCCAGATCTCTGTGTTTATAGCCCAAGTGACTGTCATAAAACAATTCTCTTAATACTTTTCAAATGCTGTTACTTTTTTTTTTTTTCAAACAAATCAAATGCTCCCATCATGTTCAGAAAATAAAACAAAATAATCAGAAAATAAAAACCGATCGGAAAACCTTATCTATCATCTAGTTTTCATTGACAGATGAAATACTTGGTGACACAGTTACTTCAGACATTCCATTTGATTTAACCACATATTATTATTATTTGATGATCTTGTTTGCAGACCTCTTATAAACACACTTGTCTGAATACCACATATTAATAACGTTTTTAAAACAAACCAATCTTATTGTCTTATTTTTTTTTTCCACTTGCACGCTTATGCGACTTGTTAAAATTAAATGAACCAATTTCATTTTTTTTTCTCTTTCTCCAACTCTAGTGACATATCACACTATACATGTTTAGGGAAGAACACAAGAGGCTGTCTCTGTATAATATAATTCTACGTCACTCACCACACCCTCTGTCGTACGGCACAATGTAACTTCTCCTTTTTTGATCATTTCTAGCTAGATGTTTAACATGCAACATATAATGATTACGAACAAAGACAGACACGGGCCCATCACACACTTCACACACAAACAAATACAGTATGCATTGGAGCTCCAATAAAAACTCAAAAAAATATATGCATGACTCCATGAAAAGTTTTCAGCACAGAATCAATGAAAATGATATTTTATGCAGATCTGCCGAATATATTAGGATTTCTTGGTCTTTTTCTTCACTCCTAAAAAACAGATTAGGCACAATCCCCACCAAATTAAACATTTGGGAAAAACAACAGGCTTCCTTGACGTCCATTAATTTGGGCTCTAAAATAAAACTCACAAAATCTTTAGTTTGCAAACAAACAAAATGAAAAATAATGTGCACATAATATCAAATGTAAGAATGAGCTCATCTTTTACCACGTGGATTTTCTTTTGACTCAATTCAAATTTTGTATTATTATCGATACCTTAACTTTAAATTCTAAATTCTTATAGAAAATCTACTTTCAAAAGAAACAGACATTATCTTCCATACTTCCTCTTTTTTCATGAACCGCAAAGTCTGGGAAAGAAGCCAAGCATACTCAAGCAAATCAAAAGTTTTGAAACTTTAAACTTAATCATTTTTTTCCTTTAAAGATAGGGTTTTTTTTGTTTTTTTTTACTAATCACTAATAGCAGCAGTATATACTGACACATCTTCTTTCAAATACTACCACTATCAGTATACACTACCACATCTGCCAAAACAATATCTGAAATGGGAACTACTGCAATTCTATGTTATCAAATAATCAGATTCTGATAGGAATCTGATTCTTCTCGGTTCATCCTCCTCTTCTACAGAAATGATACATTTATGACTATCGGGGACCCCACAAGAGACGGAAGACAAAGAAAATGCCGTTTAAGTCCCTCTCAAAGCAGCAGCCAGTACTTCCTCTTATTTACCACTCCGTTCATGGTTAACTCTTTCCTTTGCTTTTTCAAAGTAAAAACATATATACATACATATATGTGTTCCCTTCCCAATTCCTTCTCCATCATTCTCTTTATGCTACCTTTGAACCACTGCTCCCCAGCCTCTCACATTCTCACCTGCTCTTACCTTCTCACCTGCCTAACCTTCAACGAATGCGCTGCTTCTCTCACTGTGGAACTTTCCAGATTTAAACCATCTAGATTTCCAGATTAATCATCTCTTGACATGCCTGCTCTTTTGAATATTCTGCTTATATCTCTCACTGCCCCTCCTCCTCTTCTGCCTCTCTATGATATCCACTGCAGTCACCTCTCTCCCAGAGGAGCGCCCATTTTTCAGAGCCTTTGACTGCCTGATCCACTTGGAGAAGAGTGGATCCATCCCTTCTACCAACCGGACACACAATTTTTGTGTCCCACTACACGTGAACCTGATGACGCATAGCGTAACTAACTGGGCACCAACCTGCTCACACGATGCACAAAGCAAAGATACAGGTTGGCTTACAGGATCCCTGTGGACCTCACAGAGAGGTGGGCACCTTAAATTCTAACTAAATGCAAGCATTGAAATCTCTTTCTTGATATTCTAACTTTCTCTTTTTCCCAGTTCCTTAATTTCTATCACGGCATATTATAAAACACAGGCAATCTCCATCACTCTCATACACCTAGGTTTCAGGCACTCCATTCACTCTACCACAGACAAGGAGGTGTTCTTTTAAAATCCCAAAGATTCCGAAAAGGACAATACTCGAACAGTGGTCATAACAAGTAGGAAGGCACAAAGTAAGAAAAATATCTTACCTGTGTATTTGAAGGTGCAGTTCCCAGTTGCCATAATGACCAAAGCTCTTCCACAATCGTCCCCTTGGATATCTGATGGATTTTTCCCGTTTCGGCACCACATGTCAATACAATTTAGGATAAGTCCCAAATTAGACTTAATACTCAGTTGTCTGTGGTGTTCAAATTATGTTAAATTTCCCCCTTCATTGTAAGAGGGTGCGGCCGCAGCACAAGAAATGCACGTCCAGTCTCATTGCTGATCATGCAGATCTCCTCTGGTTACACCCAGGGAGCTAATTTTAGTAGAAATACATATTGGTGTAATCACATCCCCCTTTGTCATCAATTTTAATATGTCCAATCACAATCATACAAGTATACATTAAACAACAAATCAAAAGAATGATAATGGCAGCCAATGGGATACACATTACTTCATCTATCTGGGAAATTCCATATGCATATATTAACTTCTGCTAAGTTCCGCTTTCCTATAGACATATCAAGTGATTATGAGTCATTTTTATTTTTAAGCATACATGACATCTAATGGAGATTAGAGATTATAAGATATAAGAGATATGGATATAAGGAGATGGAGATCACCTAATAATGAAATATACAACCCTGAACACAATTGTGTTCACCAACTAACTAAATTTCTTTAACAGAGGTAAGTATGATTTAATTTATTCTTCTGTTAATTTTACATTGTGTTTTTACTATCAGATGCTGCAATCAGTAAGTAATCAAAGTATTGTCACCCCTGCAATTCTGTCAGATAATACTCAATTTCTTCCAGAAAATGATTGCAATCACAAATGCTTTGGTAATAATATCTTCATTTAATTTGTCTTCAATGGAAAACCACAAAAAGAATTGTCAAAAAGCCAAATTGGATATAATTTCACACCAAACATAAAAAAGGGGGTGGACAAAAGTATTGGCATCCTTTGAAAAATCATGTGATGCTTCTCTAATTTGTGTAATTAACAGCACCTGTTACTTACCTGTGGCACATAACAGGTGGTGGCAATAACTAAATCACACTTGCAGCCAGTTGAAATGGATTAAAGTTGACTCAACCTCTGTCCTGTGTCCTTGTATGTACCACATTGAGCATGGAGAAAAGAAAGAAGACCAAAGAACTGTCTGAGGACTTGAGAAGCAAAATTGTGAGGAAGCATGAGCAATCTCAAGGCTACAAGTCCATCTCCAAAGACCTGAATGTTCCTGTGTCTACTGTGCGCAGTGTCATCAAGAAGTTTAAAGCCCATGGCACTGTGGCTAACCTCCCTAGATGTGGATGGAAAAGAAAAATTGACGAGAGATTTCAACGATTGTGAGGATGGTGGCTAAAGAACCTCGACTAACATCCAAACAAGTTCTAGCTGCCCTGCAGTCCAAAGGTACAACAGTGTCAACCCGTACTATCCGTTGGCGTCTGAATGAAAAGGGACTCTATGGTAGGATACCCAGGAAGACCCCACTTCTGACCCAGAGACATAAAAAGCCAGGCTGGAGTTTGCCAAAACTTACCTGAGAAAGCCAAAAACTTTTTGGAAGAATGTTCTCTGGTCAGATGAGACAAAAGTAGAGCTTTTTGGGAAAAGGCATCAACATAGAGTTTACAGGGAAAGAAAAGAGGCCTTCAAAGAAAAGAACACGGTTCCTACAGTCAAACATGGCGGAGGTTCCCTGATGTTTTGGGGTTGCTTTGCTGCCTCTGGCACTGGACTGCTTGACCGTGTGCATGGCATTATGAAGTCTGAAGACCAACAAATTTTGCAGCATAATGTAGGGCCCAGTGTGAGAAAGCTGGGTCTCCCTCAGAGGTCATGGGTCTTCCAGCAGGACAATGACCCAAAACACACTTCAAAAAGCACTAGAAAATGGTTTGAGAGAAAGCACTGGAGACTTCTAAAGTGGCCAGCAATGAGTCCAGACCTGAATCCCATAGAACACCTGTGGAGAGATCTCAAAATGGCAGTTTGGAGAATGCACCCTTCAAATCTCAGGGACTTGGAGCAATTTGCCATAGAAGAATGGTCTAAAATTCCAGCAGAGCATTGTAAGAAACTCATTGATGGTTACCGGAAGCGGTTGTTCGCAGTTACTTTGTCTAAAGGTTGTGCTACCAAGTATTAAGCTGAGGGTGCCAATACTTTTGTCCGGACCATTTTTGGAGTTTTGTGTAAAATGATCAATGATTTGACTTTTTTTTCATTCTCTTCTGTGTTTTTTCATTGCAAGCAAAATAAATGAAGATAGTATTACCAAAGCATTTGTGATTGCAATCATTTTCTGAAAGAAATTGAGTATTATCTGACAGAATTGCAGGGGTGCCAATACTTTTGGCCAGCACTGTACCCTGTTAAGGCACAGGCATGTCATAGAGGGACTCCTTGTCTATGAACCACAATGGAGAGCTTCTCTATTCCTTAAAGGTCACAATGTAATTGTGCATCCGCATTTGCTTCAGGATGCAATGCATTTTTCACTGAAGTCCCATTCACTTCTATGGGACCAGGGCTGTGTGAAAAACGCAGAATATAGAAAATGCTGCGTTTTTCACGCAACGAAGAACTGATGCGTTAAAAAAAATGCTCATGTACACCTGATCCATTGAAATGAATGGGTCAGGATTCAGTGTGGGTGCAATGCGTTGACGTCACGCATTGCACCTGTGCCGAAAACTCACTCGTGTGAAAGGGGCCTTACAGGAAACAGTTGTACATTTATTCATAATTTTTTTTGAGAAATAACAGAATAAATTGACAATGCAAAGATAAAAAAATAAAATAAAACAAAAAACATGCCCAAGAATTGCTATACTATAATATTTTTTATGAAAACAGGAATTTACTAAGCAGTCAACTCCTCTTTAAGTGATTTATGTGCAAGCAAATGGCTCTGTTTATAGGACATAGAATCATAGTCAGCAATGCTGCACAACAAACACAGCAAAGTATAATAAGTTATTATCCTAGTAAACAGGATTGATAGATTGAACAATTTGAAATGACAAAGTGACTTCATTCCATTGTAGAAGCTGTTAAACATGTAATAGTGTTACCATTTGCATAACTAGAACTGACTGGACCCCACAGCAAATTTTTGAACGGGGCTTCTCCTACGGTCTTTGTGCAGAATTGTGTCTAAGCATGCATTATACTGTGACCTGACATCACGCGCTGCCAGGACTTAGTGCAATGCATGTGCCCAATGAAGAAGACCAGGGAGTGGAGAGTAATAACAATGCTAGGACTAGAAGCACAATACTCACCACCCCATGGGCCCTGAAAATAAATCCATTTGTCCTCCTCTTTGGCCGCTTCCTGAGTTTGGGTCCCCCTAGCAGCCGCTTCCCCTGCTACGCTCCTGAGTGTCACACAGCAGCATTATTAATAGCTGTCTTAAAAGCAGATTATTCTAAGTCTAATAGACCTTTAAAAGCAAATCTTATTTACTATAGCTATATGTGTTCTGTCTAGAGATGAATGAATTAAATCCAACAAAGTGGAATCCGATCCAAATTTCAGGATAAATTTGATTCTCTTCGAAGCCGAGTTTCCTCGTGCTTCGTGGTAGTGAATCGATTTAACCTGAAATAGTGTAAAAAAAAAAAAATCATACTTACCTCCTCCGTTTTCTCGCAACGCCGTCCACCGTCATCTTGATCGAAGAACTCGGACGAAATCACGTGCATGGTGAAGTATGACGTCACCACGCTGACCGGTGTGACAATGTCATCTCAAGATTTTGCACCAGATCTTCAAGCAAGATGGCGACAGCCGGCCCAGCGTGAGCAAATGGAGGCGGTAAGTATGATTTCATCTTTTTTTCTGTAAAATTTACACTGCAGTTTTACTCTCAGATGCATCTGAGGAATACAATGATGGGGAACTGCGCCATCGCAGCTCCCTTTCATTCCACCCTCTGCTTTCAAAAAAGCGCTTTGTGACGAAGCAATTCATCACAAAGCAAACTTTTTTTTGTAAAATTTGGCGAAGAGCCGAATCGAGTTTTCCAAAACTTCGCTCATATCTAGTTCTGTCACTTGTATACTAAGTTGTAATGTAGAAAACATCTCATAGCCCAAAAACCTGGCCTTTGTAATGCACATGAAAGCTGTACAGAGCGTGGGAAGTTCAGAATGTGTATATTCTGATTAGACATCAAATGTAACTTGGTAATTTCTTTTGATATATGCTGCAGCTTTGGCCTAAAATAATCAATACCTTCAAATTATTTCTTACAGATTTAACGGGAATATGTCAGAAAGAAGAAAAAAACCTTTGGTGTAATAATAAAAGCCTCAGTGGCTATAAATATAATACTGTGTTTTCTCGCTTTCTCGGTGCTGATCTGCAAATATAAAAAATGAATTTCTTCTGTGTGGATTAACTGATTCCTTACACGATCTGTGTTTCCTGAATAAAGCTCGCCGTACTCATTTAATCTTAGCTGCATGATTTAAGTAGGAACGGATGACGATCTTATGTGGGGTTTTGCAATCATGGCAGATACAGTGCCTTGCGAAAGTACTCGGCCCCCTGGAACTTTTCAACCTTTTGCCACATTTCAGGCTTCAAACAAAAAAGATATAACATTTTAAATTTTTAATTAAATTTGGTGAAGAATCAACAACAAGTGGGTCACAACTGTGAAGTGGAACGAAATTTATTGGATCATTTAAACTTTTTTTGTAATAATAAAACTGAAAAGTGGGGCGTGCAAAATTATTCGACCCCCTTGCATTAATACTTTGTTGCGCCACCTTTTGCTGCGATTACAGCTGCAAGTCGCTTGGGATATGTCTATATGGATCAGTTTTGCACATCTAGAGACTGAAATTCTTGCCCATTCTTTCTTGCAAAACAGCTCGAGCTCTTTGAGGTTGGATGGAGAGCGTTTGTGAACAGCAGTTTTCAGCTCTTTCCACATATTCTCAATTGGATTCAGGTCTGGACTTTGACTTGGCCATTCTAAGACCTGGATACATTTATTTTTGAACCATTCCATTGTAGATTTTGCTTTATGTTTGGGATCATTGTCTTGTTGGAAGATCTCCGTCCTAGTCTCAGGTCTTTTGCAGACTCCAACAGGTTTTCATCCAGAATGGTCCTGAATTTTGGCTCCATCCATCTTCCCATCAATTTTAACCATCTTCCCTGTCCCTGCTGATGAAAAGCAGGCCCAAACCATGACGCTGCCACCACCATGTTTGACAGTGGGGATGGTGTGTTCAGGGTGATGAGCTGTGTTGCTTTTATGCCAAACATATCGTGATCAGTCTTCTTCTTGTTTGAGATGAAAGTTTAGATGGACGGCCGGGTCTTGGTAGATTTGCAGTGGTCTGATACTCCTTCCATTTCAATATGATCGCTTGCACAGTGCTCCTTGGGATGTTTAAAGCTTGGGAAATCTTTTGGTATCCAAATCCGGCTTTAAACTTCTCCATAACAGTATCACAGACCTGCCTGGTGTGTTCCTTGGTCTTCATGATGAAGAACCCTGAGACTATCACAGAGCAGGTGCATTTTTATGGAGACTTAATTACACACAGGTGGATTCTATTTATCTTCATCAGTCATTTAGGACAACATTGGATCATTCAGAGATCCTCAATGAACTTCTTGAGTGAGTTTTCAGAACTGAAAGTAAAAGGGCCGAATAATTTTGCACGCCCCGCTTTTCAGTTTTATTATTACGAAAAAAGTTTAAATGATCCAATAAATTTTGTTCCACTTCACAATTGTGACCCACTTGTTGTTTATTCTTCACCAATAATTTAAAATGTTATATCTTTTTGTTTGAAGCCTGAAATGTGGCAAAAGGTTGAAAAGTTCCAGGGGGCCGAATACTTTCGCAAGGCACTGTATCAGGGAATGAAGGATCAGGCATATTGGATTACAAAGACATGAATTCTACATTCACACAAACACGAGGCTACATTGCCATGGAGGGGAAAAACGGTTGTTTAAGTGACAGCCGCCAGAAGACCATTTTTAAAATCAATTGAAGTCAATGGGGCTATTTGGCAATGTAGTTCATGTTGATTTTCCTGCTGTTTTCTCTACATTTCTGCACCAAATCTGCACCAAAATCTGCATTTGTCACTGTGCGATTTTGATGTGGATTTGCCCCAGATCTCACCCTGTGCAGTTTGCACTGAAAAACCACACAAACAAGTGGCATGCTCTAGATTTCAAAATCTGCTCTACAGGTCAATTTCCATAAAACTGTGGGGAAAAATCTACATGTAATACTCACCTTTCATGTAGCCTTTAGTGTTTTGGATTGAGTATATTATCAGAGGTATAGCGATGGGGGCAGCTGGGGAATGTGCCCTGGACATAGAGGCGGGTTATTTAAATAGGGAAGCAGGGAGCCATCCGCTCCTCCCACTGATCTCTGGCGCTACCCAGCAGCCGCACATGGCGCTGCTGGCTGTGTGGGAGGAGTGGTAAAAGCACGGGAATCAGCCTCTTGCACATCTAGCAGCTTGATGTGTGTGGGAGCACATCATGCTGCTGCTGCTGAGGAACGCAGGCTCTGCTGATCATCAGGGGTTTTTATGGAGTTGGAGAGGGCACTAGGGGCCAAAGGGGGAACAAGGAGGACATAATTACTGTGAAGGGGCACAAAGGTGGGCATAACCACTGTGAAGGGGCCACAAGGTGGGGATAACTACAGTCATGGCCAAAAGTTTTGAGAATGATACAAATATTAATTTTTACAAAGTCTACTGCTTCAGTTTTTATAATGGCAATTTGCATATACTCCAGAATGTTAAAAAGAGTGATCAGCTTAACAGCAATTACTTGCAAAGTCAATATTTGCCTAGAAAATGAACTTTATCCCCCAAAACACATTTCAACATCATTGCAGCCCTGTCTTAAAAGGACCAGCTAACATTGTTTCAGTGATTGCTCCATTAACACAGGTGTGGGTGTTGATGAGGACAGGGCTGGAGATCAATCTGTCATGATTAAGTAAGAATGACACCACTGGACACTTTAAAAGGAGGCTGGTGCTTGGCATCATTGTTTCTCTTCTGTTAACCATGGTTATCTCTAAAGAAACACGTGCAGTCATCATTGCACTGCACAAAAATGGCCTAACAGGGAAGAGTATCGCAGCTAGAAAGATTGCACCTCAGTCAACAATCTATCGCATCATCAAGAACTTCAAGGAGAGAGGTTCCATTGTTGCCAAAAAAGCTCCAGGGCGTCCAAGAAAGACCAGCAAGCGCCAAGACCGTATCTTAAAAGTGTTTCAGCTGTGGGATCGGCCTACCAGCAGTGCAGAGCTTGCTCAGGAATGGCAGCAGGCAGGTGTGAGTGCATCTGCACGCACTGTGAGGCGGAGACTCTTGGAGCAAGGCCTGGTCTCAAGGAGGGCAGCAAAGAAGCCATTTCTCTCCAGAAAAAAACATCAGGGACAGACTGATATTCTGCAAAAGGTACAGGGAGTGGACTGCTGAGGACTGGGGTAAAGTCATTTTCTCTGATGAATCCCCTTTTGTTTGGGACATCTGGAAAACAGCTTATTCGGAGAAGACGAGGTGAGCGCTACCACCAGTCTTGTCTCATGCCAACTGTAAAACATCCTAAAACCATTCATGTGTGGGGTTGCTTCTCAGCCAAGGGAATCGGCTCTCTCACAGTCTTGCCTAAAAACACAGCCATGAATAAAGAATGGTACCAGAATGTCCTCCGAGAGCAACTTCTCCCAACCGTCCAAGAGCAGTTTGGCGATCAACAATGCCTTTTCCAGCATGATGGAGCACCTTGCCATAAAGCAAAGGTGATAACTAAATGGCTCAGGGAACAAAGGGTGCTTTAGCGGTGTTCCCCCTGGCATCCCCTTATCAGCCTGTACGGACATGGGTAAGATTTGATTGTCATATTATTTAATGTGGGACTTATTAGAGGACGGGTTGTGGACTCCCTTTGATTATTGATAGTGATGCCACTAAAGAGTATATATTACAACTTGGGGGCCCCAGCGTGATATTGATCACTGTCCATGTCCCCACATTGGCTGTATGGGTGGATGTATTTTGGTTCAGGGGGACCCGTGGTTCCACGATTAAGTGTCAAGGTTACCATACCTATCTTTTGGCTATTTTCCTAGTATGTTGTTTGTGTTATATATTTATTATTTTGTGTCTTTAATAAATTGTGATTTTTGTATCTACTCTGTGGGCATAATTGTTTCTTCCTTGCCGGAGGGTGGGGAACTAAGGGGAAATAACCCTAGGTTATCCTGTTATACATTGGACTAGCTTTGTCTTACAGGGCCAGCACTGCACCCCCTGTTGGGTATTTCAAAGAGGCAGGTACCATCCCTTCCTGAGATTATTCTTTTTGCTCTGTCACCACAGTGATCTTGCTCCGGATCCAGCGAACATCACGCTGACACTCCAGCGACACCCTGGATGCGGTAGGACCAGTTGGTTCTTTCATTTCTTGCAAGGTGTATTGGTACCGCCGTGTACCCTATGATAGATTTTATTAGGTAAGTGGTTAGTATGGTTATGCATTGGGTGGAGTTAGAGGAGCGGCTGAGTGCTGAAACCTTGCCCTGGGTGCTAGAAAGCCGAGCTACACCTCTGATATTATAGTAAAATTAACTATACATTTGGCTTTGCCACCAAAAGCTGTAAAATCATTTTTAAAAAAATTAAACAACCATTTCCTACACCACCACTCTAGTCCTCCTCCTAAGAGGTTTCATGCCATTTACCACTAAGGACCATAATGTTAAGCCATTCACTTTGTTGAGCCAATCACAAAAGTGTCTGATAATAAACATGGTGCAAAACATGTACATCAGTTGTTTGTTTTTTAGCACAAATTAAGCCAGAATTCTGGCTAATTTAGCATAGTAAATCACCCCATTCTCCTTTTATCTCTTTTAATCTCTACAATCCACAGAGAATTGAATTCAAACTTCCAAATCATAAAAGCATAGTGTGTCCCATTTTTCCATGAATATCCACTAGAGATGAGCGAACATGCTCGTCTGAGCTTGGTGCTCGTTCGAGCATTAGGGTATTCGCATACGAGCGGACGAGCATATCGCGATCCTCGAGGAAATGGCAACTTCCTCTTCCTGCACGTTAGCCGCCTTTTTTCAGCCAATCAACATGCAGGAGAGTCTTTGGTACCTCCTAGCATCACGTGGGGCTCCTACAAGTCGATAGCAGGGATTGGCTGGCCAGATCAGATGACCTGGGAATATAAGAATCTGGTCCCGCGCTGATCGCGTCATATGCCGTCTGCATGAGATTAGGGATAGAGCTGCTGTCTGTCAGGGAGAGTGTTAGGGCCTGAATTTAGTTGTTGGTTAGGCAGGAATCACCCACAAAGAAACCAATAGCCCTTCTAAGGGCTACAAGCAGGTTTTTTTTTTGGTCTCCTCCTGGCTGCTGGCTGGGACTTGTAGTGCAGCTACCGCCATCTTGGCTGCAAACTGTTAGGGCGTGAAATTAGAATCTGGTTAGGCAGGAATCATCCACAAAGAACCCAACGCTCCTTCTAAGGGCTACAACGACATTTTTTTTGTCCTCCTCTCGGCTGCTGGCTGGGACTTGTAGTGCAGCTACCGCCATCTTGGCTGCACACTGTGCACTGGTGGCAGAAAGGGGACAGCACATGGTCCACACAGACCCCAATGAAATTGCCCAAAGTCCTCTCAGTACTCATTTTTGCTGCTGCTGTACCTTGGCTTGCTGGGATCTGTAGTGCAGTCTAGGAAATACGTTTTCACTCAGTTATATAAACTACAGTCCAGTGAACAATTGTGAGGTGTGCGGTACAGCATAGTCAGTCTATAAAATAAGTTTTTTTCACTCATTTATATAAACTACAGTCCAGTGAACAATTGTGAGGTGTGCGATACACTTGCCGCCGTCTAGAGAATAATTTTTTCACTCAATTATATAAACTACAGTCCAGTGAACAATTGTGAGGTGTGTGATACACTAGCCACAGTCTAGAGAATAATTTTTTTTCACTCAATTATATAAATTAGAGTCCAGTGAACAATCGTGAGGTGTGCGATACACTAGCCGCAGTCTGGAGAATAATTTTTTTTCACTCAATTATATAAACTACAATCCAGTGAACAATAGTGAGGTGTGCGATACACTTGCCGCAGTCTAGAGAATAATTTTTTTCACTCAATTATATAAACTACAGTCCAGTGAATAATTGTGAGGTGTGCGATACACTAGCCGCAGTCTAGAGAATATATTTTTTTCACTCAGTTATATAAACTACAGTCCAGTGAACAATTGTGAGGTGTGCGATACACTTGTCGCAGTCTAGAGAATAATTTGTTTCACTCAGTTATGTAAACTACAGTCCAGTGAACAATTGTGAGGTGTGCGATACACTAGCCGCAGTCTAGAGAATCATTTTTTTCACTCAGTTACATAAACTACAGTCCAGTGAACAATTGTGAGGTGTGCGATACACTTGTCGCAGTCTAGAGAATAATTTTTTTCACTCAATTATATAAACTACAGTTCAGTGAACAATTGTGAGGTGTGCAATACACTTGCCGCAGTCTAGAGAATAATTTGTTTCACTCAATTATATAAACTACAATCCAGTGAACAATTGTGAGGTGTGCGATACACTTGCCGCAGTCTAGAGAATAATTTTTTTCACTCAATTATATAAACTACAGTCCAGTGAACAATTGTGAGGTGTGCGATACACTTGTCGCAGTCTAGAGAATAATTTTTTTTCACTCAATTATATAAACTACAGTCCAGTGAACAATTGTGAGGTGTGTGATACACTAGCCGCAGTCTAGAGAATAATTTTTTTCACTCAATTATATAAACTACAGTCCAGTGAACAATTGTGAGGTGTGTGATACACTAGCCACAGTCTAGAGAATAATTGTTTTCACTCAATTATATAAACTACAGTCCAGTGAACAATTGTGAAGTGTGCGATACACTTGCCGCAGTCTAGAGAATAATTTTTTTCACTCAATTATATAAACTACAGTCCAGTGAATAATTGTGAGGTGTGCGATACACTAGCCGCAGTCTAGAGAATATATTTTTTTCACTCAGTTATATAAACTACAGTCCAGTGAACAATTGTGAGGTGTGCGATACACTTGCCGCAGTCTAGAGAATAATTTTTTTCACTCAATTATATAAACTACAGTCCAGTGAACAATTGTGAGGTGTGCGATACACTAGCCACAGTCTAGAGAATAATTTTTTTTTAACTCAATTATATAAACTACAGTCCAGTGAACAATTGTGAGGTGTGTGATACACTAGCCGCAGTCTACAGAATAATTTTTTTTACTCAATTATATAAACTACAGTCCAGTGAACAATTGTGAGGTGTGAGATACACTAGCCGCAGTCTAGAAAATAATATTTTTTTCACTCAATTATATAAACTACAATCCAGTGAACAATTGTGAGGTGTGCGATACACTTGCCGCAGTCTAGAGAATAATTTTTTTCACTCAATTATATAAACTACAGTCCAGTGAACAATTGTGAGGTGTGTGATACACTAGCCGCAGTCTAGAGAATAATTTTTTTCACTCAATTATATAAACTACAGTCCAGTGAACAATTGTGAGGTGTGTGATACACTAGCCGCAGTCTAGAGAATAATTTTTTTCACTCAATTATATAAACTACAGTCCAGTGAACAATTGTGAAGTGTGCAATACACTTGCCGCAGTCTAGAGAATAATTTTTTTGACTCAATTATATAAACTACAGTCCAGTGAACAATTGTGAGGTGTGCGATACACTTGCCGCAGTCTAGAGAATAATTTTTTTCACTCAATTATATAAACTACAGTCCAGTGAACAATTGTGAGGTGTGCAATACACTTGCCGCAGTCTAGAGAATAATTTGTTTCACTCAATTATATAAACTACAATCCAGTGAACAATTGTGAGGTGTGCGATACACTTGCCGCAGTCTAGAGAATAATTTTTTTCACTCAATTATATAAACTACAGTCCAGTGAACAATTGTGAGGTGTGCGATACACTTGCCGCAGTCTAGAGAATATTTTTTTTACTCAATTATATAAACTACAGTCCAGTGAACAATTGTGAGGTGTGTGATACACTTGCCGCAGTCTAGAGAATAATTTTTTTCACTCAATTATATAAACTACAATCCAGTGAACAATTGTGAGGTGTGTGATACACTAGCCGCAGTCTAGAGAATAATTTTTTTCACTCAATTATATAAACTACAGTCCAGTGAACAATTGTGAGGTGTGTGATACACTAGCCGCAGTCTAGAGAATAATTTTTTTCACTCAATTATATAAACTACAGTCCAGTGAACAATTGTGAAGTGTGCAATACACTTGCCGCAGTCTAGAGAATAATTTTTTTCACTCAATTATATAAACTACAGTCCAGTGAATAATTGTGAGGTGTGCAATACACTAGCCGCAGTCTAGAGAATATTTTTTTCACTCAGTTATATAAACTACAGTCCAGTGAACAATTGTGAGGTGTGCGATACACTTGCCGCAGTCTAGAGAATAATTTTTTTCACTCAATTATATAAACTACAGTCCAGTGAACAATTGTGAGGTGTGCGATACACTTGTCGCAGTCTAGAGAATAATTTTTTTTCACTCAATTATATAAACTACAGTCCAGTGAACAATTGTGAGGTGTGTGATACACTAGCCGCAGTCTAGAGAATAATTTTTTTCACTCAATTATATAAACTACAGTCCAGTGAACAATTGTGAGGTGTGTGATACACTAGCCACAGTCTAGAGAATAATTGTTTTCACTCAATTATATAAACTACAGTCCAGTGAACAATTGTGAAGTGTGCGATACACTTGCCGCAGTCTAGAGAATAATTTTTTTCACTCAATTATATAAACTACAGTCCAGTGAATAATTGTGAGGTGTGCGATACACTAGCCGCAGTCTAGAGAATATATTTTTTTCACTCAGTTATATAAACTACAGTCCAGTGAACAATTGTGAGGTGTGCGATACACTTGCCGCAGTCTAGAGAATAATTTTTTTCACTCAATTATATAAACTACAGTCCAGTGAACAATTGTGAGGTGTGCGATACACTAGCCACAGTCTAGAGAATAATTTTTTTTAACTCAATTATATAAACTACAGTCCAGTGAACAATTGTGAGGTGTGTGATACACTAGCCGCAGTCTACAGAATAATTTTTTTTACTCAATTATATAAACTACAGTCCAGTGAACAATTGTGAGGTGTGCGATACACTAGCCGCAGTCTAGAAAATAATATTTTTTTCACTCAATTATATAAACTACAATCCAGTGAACAATTGTGAGGTGTGCGATACACTTGCCGCAGTCTAGAGAATAATTTTTTTCACTCAATTATATAAACTACAGTCCAGTGAACAATTGTGAGGTGTGTGATACACTAGCCGCAGTCTAGAGAATAATTTTTTTCACTCAATTATATAAACTACAGTCCAGTGAACAATTGTGAAGTGTGCAATACACTTGCCGCAGTCTAGAGAATAATTTTTTTCACTCAATTATATAAACTACAGTCCAGTGAACAATTGTGAGGTGTGCGATACACTTGCCGCAGTCTAGAGAATAATTTTTTTCACTCAATTATATAAACTACAGTCCAGTGAACAATTGTGAGGTGTGCAATACACTTGCCGCAGTCTAGAGAATAATTTGTTTCACTCAATTATATAAACTACAATCCAGTGAACAATTGTGAGGTGTGCGATACACTTGCCGCAGTCTAGAGAATAATTTTTTTCACTCAATTATATAAACTACAGTCCAGTGAACAATTTTGAGGTGTGCGATACACTTGCCGCAGTCTAGAGAATATTTTTTTTTACTCAATTATATAAACTACAGTCCAGTGAACAATTGTGAGGTGTGTGATACACTTGCCGCAGTCTAGAGAATAATTTTTTTCACTCAATTATATAAACTACAATCCAGTGAACAATTGTGAGGTGTGTGATACACTAGCCGCAGTCTAGAGAATAATTTTTTTTCACTCAATTATATAAACTACAGTCCAGTGAACAATTGTGAGGTGTGTGATACACTAGCCGCAGTCTAGAGAATAATTTTTTTCACTCAATTATATAAACTACAGTCCAGTGAACAATTGTGAAGTGTGCAATACACTTGCCGCAGTCTAGAGAATAATTTTTTTCACTCAATTATATAAACTACAGTCCAGTGAATAATTGTGAGGTGTGCAATACACTAGCCGCAGTCTAGAGAATATTTTTTTTCACTCAGTTATATAAACTACAGTCCAGTGAACAATTGTGAGGTGTGCGATACACTTGCCGCAGTCTAGAGAATAATTTTTTTCACTCAATTATATAAACTACAGTCCAGTGAACAATTGTGAGGTGTGCGATACACTAGCCGCAGTCTAGAGAATAATTTTTTCACTCAATTATATAAACTACAGTCCAGTGAACAATTGTGAGGTGTGCGATACACTTGCCGCAATCTAGAGAATAATTTTTTTTAACTCAATTATATAAACTACAGTCCAGTGAACAATTGTGAGGTGTGTGATACACTAGCCGCAGTCTACAGAATAATTTTTTTCACTCAGTTATATAAACTACAGTCCAGTGAACAATTGTGAGGTGTGCGTTACACTTGCCTCAGTCTAGAGAATAATTTTTTTCACTCAATTATATAAACTACAGTCCAGTGAACAATTGTGAGGTGTGTGATACACTAGCCGCAGTCTAGAGAATAATTTTTTTCACTCAATTATATAAACTACAGTCCAGTGAACAATTGTGAGGTGTGTGATACACTAGCCGCAGTCTAGAGAATAATTTTTTTCACTCAATTATATAAACTACAGTCCAGTGAACAATTGTGAAGTGTGCAATACACTTGCCGCAGTCTAGAGAATAATTTTTTTCACTCAATTATATAAACTACAGTCCAGTGAATAATTGTGAGGTGTGCAATACACTAGCCGCAGTCTAGAGAATATTTTTTTTCACTCAGTTATATAAACTACAGTCCAGTGAACAATTGTGAGGTGTGCGATACACTTGCCGCAGTCTAGAGAATAATTTTTTTCACTCAATTATATAAACTACAGTCCAGTGAACAATTGTGAGGTGTGCGATACACTAGCCGCAGTCTAGAGAATATTTTTTTTCACTCAATTATATAAACTACAGTCCAGTGAACAATTGTGAGGTGTGCGATACACTTGCCGCAATCTAGAGAATAATTTTTTTTAACTCAATTATATAAACTACAATCCAGTGAACAATTGTGAGGTGTGCGATACACTTGCCGCAGTCTAGAGAATAATTTTTTTCACTCAATTATATAAACTACAGTCCAGTGAACAATTGTGAGGTGTGTTATACACTAGCCGCAGTCTAGTGAATAATTGTGAGGTGTGCGATACACTAGCCGCAGTCTAGAGAATCATTTTTTTCACTCAATTATATAAACTACAGTCCAGTGAACAATTGTGAGGTGTGCGATACACTTGCCGCAGTCTAGAGAATAATTTTTTTCACTCATTTATATAAACTACAGTCCAGTGAACAATTGTGAGATGTGCAATACACTTGCCGCAGTCTAGAGAATAATTTTTTTCACTCAATTATATAAACTACAATCCAGTGAACAATTGTGAGGTGTGCGATACACTTGCCGCAGTCTAGAGAATAATTTTTTTCACTCAATTATATAAACTACAGTCCAGTGAACAATTGTGAGGTGTGTTATACACTAGCCGCAGTCTAGAGAATAATTTTTTTCACTCAATTATATAAACTACAGTCCAGTGAACAATTGTGAGGTGTGCGATACACTTGCCGCAGTCTAGAGAATAATTTTTTTCACTCAATTATATAAACTACAGTCCAGTGAATAATTGTGAGGTGTGCGATACACTAGCCGCAGTCTAGAGAATAATTTTTTTCACTCAATTATATAAACTACAGTCCAGTGAACAATTGTGAGGTGTGCGATACACTTGCCGCAGTCTAGAGAATAATTTTTTTCACTCAATTATATAAACTACAGTCCAGTGAACAATTGTGGGGTGTGTGATACACTAGCCACAGTCTAGAGAATATTTTTTTTCACTCAATTATATAAACTACAGTCCAGTGAACAATTGTGAGGTGTGTGATACACTAGCCGCAGTCTAGAGAATATTTTTTTTCACTCAATTATATAAACTACAGTCCAGTGCAAAATTGAGTGGTTTGCGGTGCAATAGCTGGAGTCTAAAGACTACATTTTTTTGCCTCAGATAGTAATTCTACTGTCTACTGAATATGGTTTTGGCCTCAGATATTAACTCGACAGTTTGGTGAATATACAAAATGTTGAACCCAGGGGCTAGGGGTCGAGGACGAGGGCGTGGGCATTCAAGTAGTGTAGGGGGCAGAGGCCGTGGTCCTGGGCAGGATGACACTGTACATGCTGATGAGGTAGCAGTGGAATGCCGCAGAGTTTCGCTCCCTAGCTTCATCTCGCAACTTACTGGGTCACATGGTACACCACTATTGAAACCACAACAGTGCGAACAGGTGATGACGTGGATAGCGGACAATGCGTCCAGTAATTTATCCACCACCCAGTCTTCCACGCAGTCCACCCACGCTAGCCAAGGGAGTAGACCTCTGTCTCCTCCAGTTCAACCTCCTTCCCCCCAGCCTGCCCCCCCTCCCCCACGGAAAGTATGGATTCAGATCAGGCATACACACAGGAACTCTTTTCAGGACCCTACCCAGAGACACAAACCACTGCTCAAGAGCAACCTGAGCAGTTGCTCTGTCCCGATGCCCAAAATTTAGTTTTTTCACAGTCTGTGGGTGATGAGAGTGTGGACTTAGTGCAAGTAGTGCTTGAAGAGGTGTCGGATGATAATGATGATGAGACACGGTTGTCAGACAGTGACGTTGTTGTCAGGGCAGTAAGTCCGAGGGGGGAGCAGAGTGAGGAATCGGAGGAAGAGCTGGTGGCTGATGAGGTGACTGACCCGAGCTGGGTTGGTAATCCAACTCAAGACAGTGCTTCTGAGGGGGAGGCAAGTGCAGCACCAGAACAGGTTGGAAGAGGCAGTGCGGTGGCCAGAGGGAGAAGCAGGGCCAGAGCAGGTAGATCAGCAACTGTTTCACGGAGTCAAGCTCCCGTGCCAAGGCCTAGATGTTCGCAAGTCTGGAGGTTTTTTTAAAGAAAGTGAGGATGACCGACGGACTGTGGTGTGCAACCTGTGCCACACCAAAATCAGCAGGGGAGCCACCACTACCAGCTTAACCACTACCAGCATGCGCAGGCATATGAGTGCTAAACACCCGACTCAGTGGAACCAAGGCCGTTCACCGCCTGCGGGTCACACCACTGCCCCTTCCCCTGTATCACATGCTGGCTTCGCGAGTCCACCCCCCGCCCAGGACCCCGGCACGAGCGCCTCCCGCCCTACAACCACCCCTTCACCTCCACGATCCTCCACAACCTCCACCAATGTGTCCCAGCGCAGCGTTCAGAGTTTAGTTCATTTCTAAAACCACAAGCACAGCATAATAAAAAAAAGCTGACTTTTCACCCTGGCTCATTCTGGGCACAAAATATTGGGTAGTGAAATGGCATATCAGTGTAAAAAATAAATTTTTCACTTTACACTATATGCTGTGCGTTCATTTTTGCAAAACACCTGTGGGATCAAAATGTTCACAACATACCTTGATAAATTCTGTGAAGGGTGTGGTTTGCAAAATGGGGTCACTTTTTGGGAGTTTCTTTTTCTATTTAACCTCGGAGCATCTGCAGTTGTCAGCCAATGCTGTATAATTCACCAAACCTGGCCTCAAATGCACATAGTGGTCTTTCTCTTCTGAACCCTGCAGTGTGTCCAAACAGCAGTGTACAACCACATAGGGCAGGGATCAGCAACCTCCAGCACTCCAGCTGTTCTGAAACTACAACTCCCAGAATCCTCCTTTCACTTCTGTGGGAGTTAAAAGTACAGACGAGTAAGTTTGCATGCTGGGAGTTGTAGTTTCATAGAATTTGGAGAGCCGAAAGTTGATGATCTCTAATGTAGGGGGTATTGTTACGTTTTGGAAAAATCTTACAACAAAATATGGAGTGTCAGATTCCACCGTTCATTTTTGAAAGCTCCTTTGGAGAATAAAAGATAGAATTTGATTGGTTGCTATGGGCAACTAAGCCAGTTATAGACCCCATTAGTTTTCAAAATACGGTAATTTGGGGTTTTACACTTTAATGCCACCTTAGGGGCTCCACAAATGTGACATGGCACCCAAGAACCAGTCCTACGATATCTGCCCACAAAAGTTGCTCGTTCCCTTCTGGGCCCTGCTGTGTGCCCAAACAGCAGTTCACAACCACATATGTATGGAATTTTGCCATATTAAAAAAATGCGTAGTTGTGGGGTGCTTTATGTCTTGTAACCCCTTGTGAAAATGAAAAATGTGAGGCTAAAGCAACATTTTATTAAAAAAATGTATTTTTTATTTTCATAGGCAAACATCTCTAAATTCTATGAAACACCTGTGGGGTCAAAGTGCTCACTACACCCCACAATACATTCAGTGCAGGGTTTAGTTTCTAAATGGGGGTCACTTGGGGAGTTCCTCAGTAGAGTTACTTCAGGGTCTCTTCAAATGTAAAAATTCCAGTAAAATCTGCCCTCCAAAACTATAATGGCGCTCCTTCCATTCTGAGACTTGTTGTGTGCCCCTACAGTAGTTTCCAAGCACATATTGGTTGGTTCCATAGTTGAGAAAAAAATGCTTAAACTGAGGGGTGCTTTATAAGGGGTACCCTTTTTTAAAGTGAAAAATGTGAAGCTAAAGCAACATTTTATTGAAAAAAAATCACATTTTTCATTTTCACAGCCCAGTGTATCCAAATTGTATGAAACGCCTGTTAAATCAAAGCATTCACCCCTCAAAAAAGTTCTTTAGGGGTATGGTTTCTAAAATGAAGTCAGTTTTGGGGTGTTTCTACTGTAGGTACACCTCACGGTCTCTGCAAATGCGACAAGATGTCCAAAAGCCATTCCACAAAAATATGACGTCCTAAACCTGTATGGTTCTTCTTCCATGCCTGTTGGGTCAAAGCACTCTCTACACCCCACAATATATTTCTTGAAGGGTGTAATTTTCAAATTGAGGTCACTGTAGTGGTCTCCACTGTAGAGGTACCTCAGTATCTCTTCAAATGCGATACGGTGCCCAAAAACCTTTCCAGTAAAATCTGCCCTCCAAAAACCTTTTGGCGCTACTTCCCTTTAGAGCCCTGCAGTTGGCCCATACAGAAGTTTATGACTACATAAGGTGCATTGCCCTATTCTGGAAAAATTCCTTAATAAATTAAGGGGTGCTTTGTGAGGGGTACCCTTTATGAAAATGGAAAAAAAAGACTAATGCAACATTTTATTGGCAAGTGTCTCTAAATTGTATGAAATGCCTGTTAGGTCACTTGCTCACTACTCCTCTCAAAAAATGTGTGCAGGTCTCACCTCTGGGCACTGCTCCTATTTCTAAAACATGTCCCTGAAAGATAATCCATGCTCTCCATTAACTTCTATGGAAGTTCTGAAAATGGCGAGCTTGGCTATTTTCAGAACTCCCATAAAAACACAGCCACCTCTCCATTCACCTTTATGGGATGGCCGGAAATAGCTGAGCTATTTTATAAATCCCATAGAAATGAATTGAGGGTGGCTGCACTTGCACTGTGCACTCTCATTCACTATAGTGGGCCTGTTCTGGAAATAGGATTGGGTATCAGAGGTGGGACCTGCACCTGGTGGTTGCTAGGGTTTGGGGGAGGAGGGTCTAAACTGCTGACAGTTTCCCTTTAAGCATGGTGAAGGTCCTGATAACTGCAATAGAATTTATACTAACCCTTCCATCTGCTGCTTTCACAGTTGAGAGATTGCTGCCACACTCCAGTGTTTGCAAATGAATTATCAGGAAAGTGACATAATTATGGAGAACCTATACAAGGATCCATTCTTTATATGCATAAGTACATGGTGTAGAATATGCAGGGATGCAGAATTGAGACAGAGTACAGATTAAAAAATGTCATTCCCGTTGCTGCTTACACTATATGGCAGCAATTAAGACGTAATACTTATGAACAAAGCAAAATTCACACGAGTGTGTCATACCAAACGGATCCGTCCCCACTGACTTGCAGTCGGGTGAGGAGGACGGATCCGGATGGCTGCGCCCATGCGAGCTCAGGGGATCCGAGCACTACAGTGCTCGTTACGAGAACGTTCGCTCAACTCTAGTGGTTTCCATTAGGTAAGCCTCACAAAATCACTTTATAACTGAATTGGTGTTTAAAAAAATGGTTTGGGAAATTTTGTTGAAAATTTGAAAAATTGCTTCTAAGTTATAAAGTGATTTTGTGAGGCTTACCTAATGGAAACCACTAGAGTTGAGCGAACGTGCTCGTAACGAGCACTGTAGTGCTCGGATCCCCTGCGCTCGCATGGCCGCAGGCATCCGGATCCGTCCTCACCTGACTGTAAGTCAATGGGGGCGGATCCGTTTGGTATGACACACGAGTGTGTCATACCAAACGGATCCGTCCCCACTGACTTGCAGTTGGGTGAGGAGGACGGATCCGGATGGCTGCGCCAGCTACTTTTTGTGAGTCAAGGTGAAAAAATAGCTGTTTTAAAAAAAACATTTACAGCATTCACCCGAAGGGGCAAATCATTTGATATTTTTATAGAGCAGGTTGTTATGGATGCAGCAATATCCAATATGTCTATTATTTTTATTTTTGTTAAGTTTTACACAGTAAATTACTTTTTGAACAGAATTAAATCTTGTTTTTGTGTTGCCATTTTCTAACTGTCCTATTTTTTTTAATTTTTCTGGCGATTGTCTTAGGTAGGGTCTCATTTTTTGCGAGATGACGAGATGATGGTTTGATTGGTAGCATTTTGGGGTAAATACGCCTTTTATATCGCCTGCTATTATACTTTTTGTGAGGCAAGAGGGAAAAAAATTTTTTTTTTTACAGCATTCACCTGGGAGGCCATCTCATGTAATATTTTTATAGAGCAGGTTGTTACGGACGCGGTGATAACCAATAGGTCTAACATTTTTATTTCTGTTAAGTTTTACACATTAGATGCATTTTTGAACAGAACAAAATCTTTTTTTATGTTGCCATTTTCTGAGAGCCATATTTTTTTTCTTTTTTGGGCTTAGGTAGGGTCTGACGAGTGTGTCATACCAAATGGATCCGTCCCCACTGACTTGCAGTCGGGTGAGGAGGACGGATCCGGATGGCTGCGCAGCAGAGCGCAGGGGATCCGAGCAGAACAGTGCTCGTTACGAGCACGTTCGCTCAACTCTAGTAGGGTCTCATTTTTTTGCGGGACGAGATGACAGTTTGATTGGTACCATTTTGGGATTAATACGTCTTTTTGATCACTTGGAATTACACTTTTTGCGAGGTAAGGTGAACAGAAACTTAAATTTTTTTGTAAAACTTTATTTTTTTAACTTCTTTTTTCACTTTATTTTTTGTCCCCGTCTGGGGCTTCAACTTTTCGGGGTCTGATCCCCTGCACAATGTATTACAATACTTCTGCACTACGGCGCTGGGATTTTTGTCCCATCTGGTATCCTAAGGGTTAAGTAAAAGACTACATATACTTGAAAACCTTGGAAATTAGAAACATCTTGGTTAGTTATGACTGGGTAAGTTACTGGACTGTCACAAAAAATATAAAATAACAGAAATAATCTCAAAATATGTCATAAATATTACTGGAACATTTTGTTGCTTTCTGTTTAATTGGCTAATAATTACCACACAGCTTGCATTTACCCAGCTCCAGGAAGTTCTGTTCTGAAGCCTTCCCATTAATAGTTTATGCAATTTGACATGATTAGAATGTGTTTCTCTCACTTGATGTGATGTCAAATATGTCTTATAGTACCCAGACTAAGGATTTTCCAATAAAAATGCCAAAAGTTTGAGAGTAAAGGACACTCTTCTAATCAGTGGCGTAGCTACCGGGGGGGCAGGGGGGGCGACGGCTCCGGGCCCAGTGACTCAAGGGGGCCCATAAAAATAAAAAATCTTACTTACCTGTTCTGCGCTGCGGCTGCCCTCCGGTCCGCGCTCTGCTCTCTTCCCTGACGGCGCGCACTATGACCTGACGCTGCACGCAGCGCAGAACAGGTAAGAAAGGTTTTTTTATTTTTATCTTATGTGGCTGGGTGGGCTGATCTGAGGTCTGATGGGGGCACAATACGCTGATCTGAGGTCTGATGGGGGGCACAATATGCAGATCTGAGGTTTGATGGGGCACAATACGATGATCTGAGGTCTGATGGGGGCACAATATGCAGATCTGAGGTTTGATGGGGCACAATACGCTGATCTGAGGTCTGATGGGGGCACAATACACTGATCTGAGGTCTGATGGGGGCACAATACGCTGATCTGAGGTCTGATGGGGGCACAATATGCAGATCTGAGGTTTGATGGGGCACAATACGCTGATCTGAGGTCTGATGGGGGCACATTTAGCTGATCTGAGGTCTGATGGGGGCACGATATGCTGATCTGAGGTCTGATGGGAGCACAATACGCTGATGTGAGGTCTGATGGGGGCACAATACGCTGATCTGAGGTCTGATGGGGGGCACAATAGGCTGATCTGAGGTTTGATGGGGCACAATAGGCTGATCTGAGGTCTGATGGGGGCACAGTACGCTGATCTGAGGTCTGATGGGGGCACAGTAGGCTGATCTGAGGTCTGATGGGGGCACAGTACACTGATCTGAGGTCTGATGGGGGCACAGTACGCTGATCTGAGGTCTGATGGGGGCACATTAAGCTGATCTGAGGTCTGATGGGGGCACAATATGCTGATCTGAGGTCTGATGGGGGCACAGTAGGCTGATGTGAGGTCTGATGGGGGCACAGTAGGCTGATCTGAGGTCTGATGGGGCACAATACGCTAATCTGAGGTCTGATGGGGGCACAGTACGCTGATCTGAGGTCTGATGGGGACACAGTACGCTGATCTGAGGTCTGATGGGGGCACAGTACACTGATCTGAGGTCTGATGGGGGCACAGTACGCTGATCTGAGGTCTGATGGGGGCACAATATGCTGATCTGAGGTCTGATGGGGACACAGTAGGCTGATGTGAGGTCTGATGGGGGCACAGTAGGCTGATCTGAGTTCTGATGGGGCACAATATGCTAATCTGAGAGCTGATGGGGGCACAATACGCTGATCTGAGGTCTGATGGGGGCACAATACGCTGATCTGAGGTCTGATGGGGGCACAATACACTGATCTGAGGTCTGATGGGGGCACAATACGCTGATCTGAGGTCTGATGGGGGCACATTCTGCTGATCTGAGGTCTGATGGGAGCACAATATGCTGATCTGAGGTCTGATGGGGCACAATACGCTGATCTGAGGTCTGATGGGGACACAGTACGCTGATCTGAGGTCTGATGGGGGCACAATACGCTGATGTGAGGTCTGATGGGGGCACATTCTGCTGATGTGAGGTCTGATGGGAGCACAATATGCTGATCTGAGGTCTGATGGGGCACAATACGCTGATCTGAGGTCTGATGGGGACACAGTATGCTGATCTGAGGTCTGATGGGGGCACAGTAGGCTGATCTGAGGTCTGATGGGGGCACATTCTGCTGATCTGAGGTCTGATGGGGGGCACATTAAGCTGATCTGAGGTCTGATGGGGGCACAATACGCTGATCTGAGGTCTGATGGGGGCACAATACGCTGATCTGAGGTCTGATGGGGCAGAATACGCTGATCTGAGGTCTGATGGGGCACAATACGCTGATCTAAGGTCTGATGGGGCACAATACGCTGATCTGAGGTCTGATGGGGGCACATTAAGCTGATCTGATGGGGGCAGGGGAGTGATGTAAAAACTGGGGACACGTTTCCTTTAACATAGGAGTCCCCTTGTTTTTTACTCCTATTAATCCTATATTTTACTGCATTATGTGGTAGAGTATTTAGACTAGGGTATGTAGAAAGTCTATTGTACAGTACTTAGCAGCATAGACGATCTTGCAGTTTATACAGTCATCTTTCTAATACTACTAGTTGTGGTTATAATATTGTATGTGCCTGTGAAGTTGGAAACGTGCGTTTGGGAAGCCAATAAGTGGGGGGCCCACTCAAGTATGTTTCGCCCCCCCTGTGCTGAACCTCTAGCTACGCCTCTGCTTCTAATATATTATGGCCTTCATATCAAACACAGAGTTACTTACTGATAAATTACCAATGAGCGATATCTAGGGAGACAGGGACATCCTCGTGTGCAGCAGGTAGAGCCTTATTATTACTGTTTCATGGTGCTGTTGAACATCGAAGAAAATAAAAAGTAATGAAAGGAACTGAACAGCAGGAAAAAGCTGTAATAAATATATTGATAGTGCTGCATAACCTGAATCATGCAACTAAGAAGAACATTGCCTGGAGGAATAATAGCCATCCGTCACACAATCTTGACTTATCTACAGAGGCTTAGTAGATAAGTTCTGGGTTTCAGATTTCTACAATGATAATACCAAATGTCACTTCCACTGATTAAAATAGTCAGTGATTATTTTAATTACTTATTAACTCCAGCTACTTTATGTACATGAACATCCATTATTGAGAAGTGTTAGTTTATTTCTTCTTCTGGCTTTAAATATTCATTAGTGTTCTTGACAAGGCTTTGCAATGTATCTGGAGAAGAAGTTTACTTATCGCTCTCTCTTGGCTCATAGTTTCTTTTAAAAAATATACATGTGCCCACAATTACTAATGTAAATGCGCCTAGGCTTTGTCGTAAAATGCAACACAGTCTGAGAATTCTGGCACATAATGTCCCATCAAATTTTAGTCCTATTTATGAAGCATATGCACACAAAAAAAATCCAATCCTTTTTTCCAAGATAAATCAACATGCACCAAGATGGTGCGAAAATTTTGGCAAGCAATTTTGGTACAATATAAGGGCTCCTGCACACAACTGTATATATTTTGCGGTCCGCAAAACACGAATCTGCAAAAAATATGGATGATGTCCATGTGTATTCAGTATTTTGCAGAACGGAACAGTGGGACTCTATTAGAACAGTCCTATCCTTGCCCGTAATGCGGACAATAATAGGACATGTTCTATTTTTTTGCGGAGTCACACAGAGTACGTTTGTGTGCATGAGCCCTACAGTAAGTCAAACAATAGATGGTATTGTCATGCCAGAGTGTCAAACATGACTTTCCAGGTGGAATTTATTTGCACCAAATCGAATCTGATGACTGAATCAATAGAATCAGACCTGAAATTAATTTTAGGAGATTTGCTCACCTGTATTTTTTATTGATAATACATCTTAATACTTCTGCATTGTAGACTTCAGGACTATTTTAGCACATTGCTGGGTGCCATGCAAAGGTCTCATGAGGGCTCAGTGCACACTGGCTGCTAAAAACACAATTTGAAAAAGCCTCTAAAGATTACAGAAAATCTATAGAACACACGTGTCAAGTGCTATCTGTCTACTGTATATATATATATATATATATATATATATATATATATATATATATATAAATAATTTATAGATGAGGAAGAAAGCACCACCTGAAGCTTTAATTTTGTATACCAGAAAGAAAAGCTGGGTATGCGCATTAGCTCTGTTTGGCCATCCAGCAAACATATAAATGTAAAAATTTCAGGTTTTACTGAATCTTTTTCCACAAAACTACTGTATATCAATTTGCTTGGCTTCTCTTGCTCTATAATATAGTGCATTCAGATTGCGTTGCATTTTAAACTAAGCCATGGGTGTTCAAATACAAACATAGGTACCACAGCTCTTTTGCAGCACACGCAGCATCACCAAGTACTTTGGGAAAATAGAAGTGGCAGTCAGCTAGCTCAATAAGAGTGTCCTCCTTCTCCATGTTTCTTTTGCGGCAGCCAGGCCACATCCACAAGCAGTGGGCTGTTTCTTGCAATTATCACTGTGCAGCAAGATGCATGCCACAGTGGACCACTGGAGTATTTGTTATGGGCAAAGACCATACAGGTCTCTCATGGCCCACTGGATCAATACTCTATACAGCAAGGCACCACTGCAGCAACAAGGCCAAGTCTTATTGACACCTCCACATTTGTGTCAGTCTGGTTCCCACACTAGGCGCTTATCCGCCTCCTCTATGTCCTCCACGATGGACATCGTCCTGTGCAAACAGTAGCAGGGCAGAGTGTTGTTCCTAATCCCCTCCTATTATGTGTGTGAAGTGAAGCATTGTCATGCTGTTCGAGCTGATCAGCTTTGCGAAGAGTGGCCACACAACAGTTCACTTGCTAAAGTGTATCAAGCAGCAAACATCCCACTGGCTGTCTTCCCACCAACTCCAACTGGGAAAGGTGGTCATCGACAATGGCAGGAACATTGTGGTCACACTGCATTTGGGGGAAATAACATATGCTCCCTCGTGGCACACTTGATAAGTTTAGTGGTGTGCTGCTTTTTGAAAAAGTACAGTATCTTGCAGAGGGTGCTGGCCATGTCCAGAAGACTGTCCTCACATTTCAGCCATTCTTATATGGCAGGGAAAGGACTCTTGGACAGAAGCAATGACCCAGGCTCAGTCCTACCAGGACTCTGTTCTTTCATGGGTGCGTGCATATTTCCCTGACCCCATGGATTTCTGGGTAGGCGGTTTGGAACAGTAGCCAAAAGTGGCCCAGTGTCATCTCTCTGTACTGTTTTTTTTTTCAAATTCCAGTGTCATCTCAGAGAGAGCTTTTAGCATGGCAAGGGGGATTGTGACACCCAAATGGACAAAGTTCTTCTCCAGTGTACAAAACATCACTTTTGTCCAAATGAATGAGGCATGGATCAGTGAGGACTTTCACACAACTCTGGCTGAGGTCAATGAATAGATCTGCTCTTGCTGATGGTATCCCATCTTGGCACTGCCCTTGTCTGCCTGCCTACAATCATGATCCGAACTGTATGGATGCTGCTGCCATCATGCCACTGTCTTCCTGCCTACCATAATGTTCTGTACCATATGGCTGCTGCTGCCACTGCCGCAGCTGCTACTTCCTGCTGCAAATCTCCGTACTACCACTTCTATTACCCCCACAGCCATCACTACTACTACCCTTAAACAGCTGCGCACACATTAACTGCTGTACTGCTACTATTGCCACTACTATTGTGGCAACATGCCATTATTCCCCTACCCTTTTTTGAATTCATACTGTACTGCTGCTGTTCCCAATTAAAAGACAATTTTTACAGGCTTGTTAAGAACACACCACTATTTCTTCTGACAATTAATACTGATATGTTTATAAATATGGGCACACACTCCCATTAACGCATGATTTTTGGATGCTTGTGCAGAACAAGCCACTGTTTCTTTTGACATTAACATGGGTGTGTAAACCAGGGCATGAATTTGCCCCCGTTAAGACATAATTTTTGGAAACTTGGTCCCAACAAGCCACTCTTTTTGTCCGATAACAATGTATGTATTTAAACACCATCTGCCCCCAATCAGAGCCAATTTTGGATGCTTTCTAATGTGAATAAAGGATAACACATGCAATGGCACAGTGTGTATCTACAATGCAACAGGGGTATCTGCAATCTGTTTTTACTGTTTGTAATGTTAGTGTAATGCACCTTGTACTCAGTGCTTTAGCATGAGCTAGGCATGGCCAGAGTCAGCTATCCTGGCCCAGCACTCTCTGGAGTTTAGGGTGGGGGCTGAGCCCTCACCCGGTTCTGGAAAATTCCAGTTGGAGCGATTGTGAGAAGGGTGGAAGTAGGGAGCAGGCATTATGTGCTCCTCTCCACCAGCTTCAAGCCCTGGAGCTTTCTATATCACCGTGAGCTCCATGAGATGAAATAGAGGAAGTTCTGAAGGCCACAGCAGAAGAGTCAGAAAGGTAACCGAGCTTGATGCGTTCCAGACCCTGTTGCTGCAAAGGGAATAACATGTAAGACATTCTATACACATCAAAATAGAGGACACTACAGTCTTGGTTCCCAGACTGTACTTGCTAGCCAGAGATCTCAGGCATAGAGACTTTACCCAGAAAAGAAGTGTCACTCTGACATAATTTGCTATTGCTGTCATTGCGTTCAAGAGCTTAAAGGGTAGAAGGGGTTTATAAAATGATTTAAAAAAAAGAAATGTTTATTCTGCGCATTTGCAATCTGCAATTTGTTAGGTGCATAAGCATGATGTAGAGTATTTTGTCATCGTTCTTTTGGTGTGATACTCTGTGCAATGCACAAGTCATCTGCATGTTGGGCATAGGTGTAATACCTCAGAGTGGGGGTATTACTATTTTGCACTAGGTTATGGTATTTTGCATATCTCTGATGTAATGTGAATGTAATTCCATGTCATGAACCTGATTCCCCAGCAGATAGAGTATGTTTGGCTATGTTAGATAACAAGAATAGAACTTACCATTCCATTTTTCCCTCTTTTTGGTAGAAGTGGGCTAGGTTGAATTCCTGCTAAGGGTGGGGCTGAGCCTAGGGAGAGTCAGTCTAGAGGAGAGTGAGGAGGAGAGGGGATGTGTGCGGCCCCTCTCCTATTAGAGAGAATGAGGAAGCCGCTCCAAGAGCAACCACTCCCCAGAGTTGAAGTAAGGACCAAGACAGCAGAGTTAACTGTTACATTCAGCTTCAACTGACATTGCTATGAAATGAGGGAAAACGGCCAAAGACATCCTCTTCATCAAACAACTACCACTAGGTCAGTATCAACAGGAGGAGTTGGAAATAGGGAAGGCCTTTCCACATTTTGTAAATATTGCCATTAATTATCATTAGTTATATGTTTATTGCAACTGGATTAACTGTACTGTTAAAATGTATATACATACGTCAGTTATCCATTGTTTTTTACATTGACCACTGAGGAAAGTACACATAGGGCAACAGATGATACAAAGCCCTTCGGCCTAAATCTTTACACATAGATTTGGTAGAGGACTTATCACATCTTTTCTTTGACTGCATACTGGATGTCACACTAACATTTTTTTCTGTGTAACTCCCTCTCTTATCTTTAGGCTTTTATTAGAGTTGGTGTAGACGTTTTAATAATCATGCTGTCGGGTCTTATCATGTTCCACACAGGGTTACTATTGTATGAAATATTTAAAATATGTGATTTTTGGTGGTTTTAAATAAAATAATTTATTCTTTTGCACAAATTTGGATGTATGACTTTGTATGCTAGCCCAGTGTTCTCTCTTTATCAGTATTATGTGAGTGTGTTTAAGTCTACTAGTCTGACACTCCATGTCTATCTTGTGTGTCCACCCTCCCTTCTTTTTGTTGGCTTTACAGCTTCACTGTCTGCACATACAGTACGATATGTCTGCCTCTGCTAAAAGCAAAGCATTAGAAATAAAGGATTACCAAATTCAAATTTGGAAAACAAATTTTATTGCATTCCATAAATTAATGCATCAACTCAAACAAGGTATATAAATGACATCAAACATTTTACATTTTTCTCAAATAAAGCTTAAATGGGGTTTAAGGTTATAATGATTTTTAAGTGCCTGCAGCCTGCCCCTGAAACAGAAGATTCATAATTACTGACTGGAGCAGTGCATGTGACCATGTACATGTACAGCTGGAAGAAAACAGTGCAGGGACCACAAGATGGAGACAGTGTGGAGCAGGTAAGTATGAATCTTCTGTTTCAAGGGGTAGGCTGCAGGCACTTGCTTAAAAAATCTTAATTACCGTAAAAAACCCTTTAAACTATATGAAAGTAAAGCTTCAACCTAGTTGTACAGTAGAATAACTATCATAAAAAATAAGTGGCTAAAACCTTTTTAATATTAGCTAACTGTGAAATAAATCACAAATATAAAAGTGACCATATACAGTACGCATTCTATACTATACTACTCTGTTGCTGTAAAACAGGCTCTCCGCAGACATACGTATAATGTAGCCAAATCCAAGATTGATCAGTAAATTTTCCCGATGGGCCTTTGAGCCAGGGGTAGGCCTGTAGATCCCCATCCGTTTCCCATGTACTTTCTACAGTGCACACAGATAGGCAGCATACTGTATCTCAGATATTATATACATCCATATAATAAACTGGGTGGTTTGACAAACTACCAGTTTTTTATTGAATAGATGCACAAGCTACCTTAGATTACATCTAGGTGCATTGGGCGGTCAGTTAGCATCCTGCCTCCATGGGCCCTGCCTTCTCAACATCACTGGGTAGTTTTGAAGATTTTTGCACCTGCCTAAGGCCTGCAACTGTATGAGCAGATTTTCCTGGTTCACAGAGCTAAGGAGGTCCCAAGGCAGGAGCCAGACAGCAGGCCTAGAGGTCTGAAACCTATGAGGACGCAAGAGGTCACAATGAAGTCACTGTGACCTGCTGCGCCGGTCTCACATGATCACGTCATCACGCGAGAAATGAGGCAGGAGCAAGGATGTCATGTGGACCACCTACACCAGAATACAGCAACAAAGGCCACAGATTGGTAGAAATATGTGGCCTGCATTGAAGATGGTGTCAGGGAAATTAGAATGAGGTTAGTGTGTTTTGTTTTGTTTTTTAAACTAATCAGTGGCCTACTTGGGGCACCAAGGAAGGGGGAGGGAGAATTGAAGATGGTGTCAGGGAAATTAGAATGAGGTAAGATGGGTTTTTTTTGTTTGTTTTTTTTAAACTAATCAGTGGCCTACTTGGGGCACCAAGGAAGGGGGATTATATACTGGCACTAGGGAGAAAAGCATTAAATACTGGCACTGGGAGGAGAGCATTAAATACTTGCACTGGGGGGAGAACATTTAATACTGGCACTTGGGGGTCAGCATTATATACTGGCACTAGGCAGGGGGCAGCATTATATACTGGCAATTGGGGGAGTATTGTGTATTGGCACTGGGGGGAGGGAGCATTATATATTGACACTAAAGGGGCGAGCATTATATACTGGCACTAGGGTGGAAATATTGTATACTGGCACTAGGGGGGCATTATATACTGGTACTGGCAGGGGAAGCATTATATTGTGACACTAGGGGAGGCAACATTATATACTGAGACTAAGGGGTGCATTGTATACTAGCATTCGGGGGAGTATCATATACTGGCACTAAGTGGAGGTACATTATATACTGGCACTAGAGGGGGCAGCATTATATACTGGCACTAGGGGGCACTATGATTATATTAATTCTACTATTGGTACTGTAGGGGCATTTTTATTATTGGGAACAATATGTAGGCATTGCTACTAATGGGACATTCTTGGGGAGTATTAACACTGTTGGGGTCACTATTACTAATTTGGGCAGTCTGGGCGCACTAATAATATGGGGGTACTATCTGTATGGCACTGTTATTACTGACAGCATAGTGTTTTGGTCATGGGGGTGCACCACTGGCACAGAATTGGGAGGAGCAGCAGGATGACAGTGGCCTGCATAAATCTGGGGGCTGACTTGCAGAATCTGTGACAGTTCCCCATGTGCCATATTAATGCTGGTGTCTTCTTACTCTTATGTGGCAGAGAGATGTCTGCTCTTGATGGTCTGGACCAAATGAAGAAGAAAAGGAAAGTGAACAACTGAAATCAATGGAGTTGCCACCTGTTAGTAACTAGCTCTGCCCCTAACTGCTTGTTTTGAATGTGTTGTAATCTCTTCATTAGAAAATAAGGTTATTTTAAAGACCAGGCAGTGGCTATTACTGTAAAAGCGTGTGTTTCCCTATTAAGTAATTAAAATGAATTTTTAACTTCCCCTCCAAATACAGACTTTTAGGACCTGCTTTCTTGGAGGTGAGGTCCCATGTAATGGCCATAGTGCAGTTGTAATGGGGGCTAAAATTGTGCTGCTGTGCATATTTTTCTGCAAATCAGCACGTTCATAAATTGATCATTAAACGGCATTGCATATGATCACTGCCACTGATGAGGCCATTGATTGGCCAGCATAGGTGACATGCATGTAGATGGCACATCACATTTCTGGTCCAGATCAGTTTTTTTTCTTAATCCTTACACCCTTCCGACTCATATGAAAAGGGGTTCCCAGTCTTAGGGAACCCTTTTACTAACTACTGTATACTTGCAAAACAGGTCAGCCAATAACTATCAATTTGAAAAATGCTCTGGTAAAACTGCATTTTGGAACAGTTTTCAGGAGCGCTGTGGATGTAATATGTGATCTCACCATTGTATAGTATGCTACGGTATTAATGCCACCTGTGGGATTCTCACGTTTTGGGTGAACGGGAGTCTACTAATTCCCACCTGCTGCATTTTCCACATACTTTAATGGAAATGTGGCTGCATGCAAATTCAGCCATGTTTCCATAGAAGGATATGCAGCCAGGAATTTATGAACAGAGGTCAGGTAATATTCGTAGGTAACTGTACAATGGGCCCCAAAAATGAATTTTACTTCTGTATATTTTTACAGTAAATGTAATCTCCAGTTTCATGCTTTTCTCTTTACAAATGATTATACATTGTCTCCATCGCTGTTAGGCCAAAATATATCCATAATTCTTTCCATGCTTGTTTAACTACAGCTTAACCTGAAAAATAAAGAATGAAAGGTTAAAAAAAATCTAACCTCTTTCTGACATTTGCTGTACTTGGGCAATGAATGTCGGGTCTTTAAAGATGGAGCCCACTCTATAGCTGCCAGGGGTCTGCTGTGTAAAACCTGGTGACAGAGTCTGTGACCAGAGATAACTCCAATCATAGACTTTTATTTACTGAGAACACTGTGCTCACAAGATCTGTTTGGTTGCTATGCCAGCCTGAGGCCTTCTGAAGGCGTGCCTGTGGCAGGGCTTGATAGGAACATACTAATTCTCCCATAGACAACAATGGTAAGCAACTGCCTGTTAAAAAGGGTCTAAAACTAAATTTAAAAATAAGTTTTAAAAATGCTAAAGAAAACAAAAATATATCAAATTCAAATAATCCACCCTTTCCCCATTTGAAAATAATAATAATAAAAATCATTAATATCACTGGGTACAAAAATGCCTCTCACTATTAAAATATAAAAGTATTTATCCTGTACAATGAGCAGCGTGCAAGAAAACAAATTGGAATTTAAAGCAATCAAAATGCGATACTCATCCCAAAATGGTATGAAAAAAGTACAGATGAGCCCTCACACTACTCCAGCTCTTATTTAACGGTTATACATACCTTCGGGGACATTTTTTTCTATGATTGGATTTTACTCATTTTGGGCTAAAAATCATTTTTTCGATTAGTCTTTATTAAAAATATTGAGCCATTCTGTCACCAAGAGTTAAGCTAGCTGTGTGAATGGTATTTTCACTTTCACTTTGTGCTAGTCATCTAATAACCCTCATCTCTAAATTACTAAAAGGTCATAAACACTTATGTAAGGGCGAGTTCGCACTTGCGTTATGGTATTCCATTATAGGTTCCATTATAACGGAATATAAAGGAATTCGTAAGACGGACTGCAAAAGGGAAGCCTTTAAGAGGCATTCCATTTTGATCAAACATAATAGAAGTCTATGGACAAGTATAACTGATCCGTATGGTTTCCCTTATGCAGGCCAGAAAAAAATTCCTGTCCTTAGTGGCTATGTTTTATCTAGCATTGTGTATATGGCATTTTAGATGTTATAATAAAAGTCAGTTTTTAGTTTTCACTCCTTTGCTCTACTATTGTTTATTTTACATAGACATTAATTTTACATTCTACAGTGTAAAAACAGAAGGAAACAAAAGAACAACAAAAGAAAAGAACATAGAATGATGACTTGTTGGTGACTTGTTCTATTACCTATGAATAAACCAGCCTAAAGCCTAAGGCCTAATTCAGACATCCGTGGAGCGCGGTCCGTGAAAACCCGGACTGTGCTCCTTCTGAGGGCAGGAGCACATGGCGTCATTGGTTGCTATGACGCCGTGCGATTTGTGAGGCCGCTGCTGTTTGTATCGAGTGTATCACTGTACAGCAGCGGCCTCACGAAGCGCACAGTGTCATAGCAACCAATGACGCCGTACACTCCTGCCCTTAGAAGGAGCACAGTCCAGGTTTTCACATCTGAATTAGACCTAAATCTGTAATCAAAGAATAATCTATTGTTTAATTAAAAGCTTCATATTAAACATTTTATATGATGTTATTTTGTTGTTAACATGTGACTATATATATATATCTTAATATTATAAAAATGAGTTTCTGTCTGTATGTCTGTCTGTCCGTCTGTCTGTTCTCTATGCGCGACCAAACTACTGGACCGATTTTCACCAAATTCGGCACACAGGTACATCAGGTGTCCAGGAAGGTTTTAGACCAGGTCTCATCTCTCTAGGACATACCGTTCCTGAGATATTCCCAAAATATGATCTCTATTAGCTAACATTACAACTGGGAGCTTTCGTTTTAAACTCCAACTGCCATTCTCTGCAAAGGCACACACAGGGAGGGAAGGTTTCCATAACAACCAGGTAATTATCAGCAGCTGAGGAGCTCATCCATTTCTATTTACTGACACTGTTTCCGGTATTCCGGTTACCATAAATATAACTTATGTTTTTTTTTATTACTACAGTTCAGTAGTAATAAAAGATGTTTTCCTCCACTGCTGCCCATTGCGTGGTCTCATAAATAAGCATGGTATCGACTAGAGATGAGCGAGCACTAAAATGCTCGGGTGCTCGTTATTTGAGTCGAACTTTTCCCGAATACCCGAATAACGAACCCCATTGAAGTCAATGGGAGACTCGAGCATTTTTGCGGGGGACCAAGGCTCTGCCTAGGGAAGGCTGGGTGAAAACCTGGAAACCTCAGAAAATGATGGAAACACCACGGAAATGGACAGGAAACAGCAGGGGCAGCATGCATGGATGCCTATGAGGCTGCCTAATCCCACCATTACCCCAAATTCTCAGGCAACAGCCTGGTGGTTACCCTCATGGCAATTGTGCTCACCCAGACCAAGAAAGGCGAGGCACATGCCCATCACATGTTAGGGAAGCACCCAACTAGGTGCAACGAAGGTTCATCATCGCCTGCAGGTGACACCACTGCTCATGCTGGCACTGCAGATAAAATCAAGTTTAGTATCTGTTCTTATCAGTTGCTGTGCCTGCTGGTGGTATAGTGGTGAGCATAGCTACTTCCCAAGCAGTTGATCCGGGTTCGATTCCGGTATATCGCAGGAGGCAATTCAGAATCAGTACAATATCTAATACATCCCCCTACCCGGGAAAATTGTTTGGAGAGAGGGCCTGTAGGTGGGGGGGAAGGAGGTTTCGCTGGAAGAGCCAGAGGAGTGCCCCCTGGGCTAGCATGTGTGGTGGTGACAACAGCCGGAATGCATTTGGAAATACTCTAGCATCAGCCGGTGCAGTATAGATTCTTCTCAGTTTAATACCGTATACGTCCCCTATCTTGGGACCCTATATTTCATGGATATTTCGAACACGGAAAACGGAAAAAGAGCTTGCTCTGGCCAGGGGAGTGTCTTTCCCACTGCAGCTAAGGGGACGTATCCATGCTCTGCCTATCACAGGTCATGAGGCAGATAAAAGAAGAACAAAAACAAACATTAGTACAACTTCTAATACGTCCCCTATCCGGCTAAATTGTTTGTAGAGTGGGCCTGTAGGTGGGGGAGGCAAGCTGGGGCAAGGAGGTTTCGCTGGAAGAGCCAGAGGAGTGCCCCCTGGGCTAGCGTGTGTGGTGGTGACAACAGCCAGATGTATTTAGAATGACGACGCAGGACCCCAACTTAAAAATTTAGCATGAACCGGTACAGTCGTAAATTATGAGATTGATCAAGTGTGGTATGCCTTCTATGTATACTACTCAGTTTAATACCGTATATGGCAGCTATCCGGAAAAATAGTTTGGAGAGAGAGAGAGAGAAAGATAGGACAAAGAAGTAAATTGTTTGGAGAGAGGGCCTGTAGGTGGAACTCCGGAAAAATTGTTTGGACAGAGGGCCTGTAGGTGGACCTCCGGAAAAATTGTTTGGAGAGAGGGCCTGTAGGTGGACCTCCGTTAAAATTGTTTGGACAGAGGGCCTGTAGGTGGACCTCTGGAAAAATTGTTTGGAGAGAGGGCCTGTAGGTGGACCTCTGGAAAAATTGTTTGAATAGAGGGCCTGTAGGTGGACCTCTGGAAAAATTGTTTGAATAGAGGGCCTGTAGGGGGCCCTCCTGAAAAATTGTTTGAAGAGAGGGCCTGTAGGTGGACCTCCTGAAAAATTGTTTGAATAAAGGACCTGTAGGTGGACCTCTGGAAAAATTGTTTGAATAGAGGGCCTGTAGGGGGCCCTCCTGAAAAATTGTGCTAAAAGAGTGCCAGTTGGACCTCTGAAAAATGGCGTTTTTTGGGTCAGCGTTAGGCAAAGACGATATGGAGGAGGAGGAGGAGTAGAGAAGAGGAGTAGAGAAGAGGAATCGGATACATAAGTTATTTAAATCTTTAGCTGCTTTCCCCCGGAGGAGATTTGAATTCCAGTGAAATCCAGGCTTTGTTCATTTTAATAAGCGTCAGCCTGTCAGTGCTGTCAGTTGACAGGCGTGTACGCTTATCGGTGATGACGCCACCAGCTGCACTGAATACCCGCTCTGACAGCACGCTAGCGGCAGGGCAGGCCAGCACCTCCAAGGCGTACAGCGCCAGTTCAGGCCACGTGTCCAGCTTTGAAACCCAGTAGTTGTATGGAGCAGAGTGATCGCTACGGACGTTGGTATGGTCAGCTAGGTACTCCCTCACCATCTTTCTGTACAGCTCCCCCCTACTCTGCCTAGACTGGGGACAGGTGACAGTGTCTTGCTGGGGTGACATAAAACTGTCAAAGGCCTTGGAGAGCGTTCCCCGGCCAGTGCTGGACAAGCTGCCTGCTCGCCTCCTCTCCCCCGCTACTTGGCCCACAGAACCATGCCCTCTGCCGCTAGCGGCGTCAGATGGGAAGAATTGTTTCAGCTTGTGCACCAGGGCCTGACGTCACGACTACTATCACTGGCCTGGGCGAGGCTAAGCTCCATTCACATGCTCCTGCAGTGCCGCTGCCTTCTCAAACAGCTGATCGTCGGACCCCCGCCGATCAGATGCTGATGATCTATCCAGAGGATAGATCATCAGTTTGAAAAAACTGCAGAACCCCTTTAAATGAAATAGATTAAATATACCCGCGCAAAGCAATGTTTTCTTCCACTGCTACCCATTGTGTTTCCTTAAATTACCATGGCATTAACCTATAATTCAGTCTACCCTGAAAAGAAGGACTTAACCCCCCCGTGTCCCATTAAACCACACCCCCTCCCACTCCGCAGCCAATGGGGATTGAAAAAATGAAGGTAAAAATCAATTTCTGTCAGCTGCATTGACTTTCTGCAACGACACACAGAAACATTAAATGAATATTTCTGCTAGTATATACATATATCTCTTAATAATATAAAAATGAATTTCTGTCTGTCTGTCTGTCTGTCTGTTCTCTATGCGTGACCAAACTACTGGACCGATTTTCACCAAATTCGGCACACAGGTACATCAGGTGTCCAGGAAGGTTTTAGACCAGGTCTCATCTCTCTAGGACATACCGTTCCTGAGATATTCCCAAAATATGATCTCCATCAGCCAACATTACAACTGGGAGCTTTGGTTTTAAACTCCAACTGCCATTCTCTGCAAAGCCACACAGGGAGGGCAGGTTTCCATAACAACCAGGTAATTATCAGCAGCTGAGGATCTCACCCATTTCTATTTACTGACACTGTTAAAGGTATTCCGGTTACCATAAATATAACTTATGTTTTTTTCTATTACTACAGTTCAGTAGTAATAAAAGATGTTTTCCTCCACTGCTGCCTATTGCGTGGGCTCATAAATAAGCATGGTATTGACCTTTAATTCAGGCCACCCTAAAAGAAGTACTTAAAACCCCCGCCCCAGGTCTCACTAAGCCACACCCCCAACTCTGTCAGGCCACACCCCCTTTCACTCCGCAGCCAACAGAGATTGAAAAAATAAAGGTAAAAATCAACTTCTGTCAGCTGCAGGGATGGGTGGGAGGTTGACTTTCTTTCTGCAACAACACACACAAACATTAAATAAAATAGATTAAATCCACCCATGCGAAGCGTCTTGCTAATCCACGCCCCCGACTCTGTCAGGTCACGCCCCCTCCCACTCCGCAGCCAACGGGAATTGAAAAAATGAAGGTAAAAATAAACTTCTGTTTGCTGCAGGGGTGGGAGGGTGAATTTCTCTCTGCAACGACACACAAAAATTTTAGATGAAATAGACTAATTATAGACTACAACCGTTCGAAGCCTTTTGCTAAGCCATGCCCCGTCTCTGTCAGGCCACGCCCCCTCTCACTCTGCAGCCATTCTGCAACGACACACAGAAACATTAAATGAAATAGATTAAATGCACCTATGCGAAGCGCTTTGCTAAGCCATGCCCCGACTCTGTAAGGCCACGCCCCCTCCCACTCCGCAGCCAATAGGGTTTGAAAAAATAAAGGTAAAAATCAACTTCTGTCAGCTGCAGGGATGGGTGGGAGGTTGACTTTCTTTCTGCAAAGACACACAGAAACATTAAATGAAATAGATTAAATACACCCATGTGAAGCGACTTGCTAATCCACGCCCCCGACTCTGTCAGGTTACGCCCCCTCCCACTCCGCAGCCAATGGGGATTGAAAAAATAAAGGTAAAAATAAACTTCTGTTTGCTGCAGGATTGGGAGGGTGAATTTCTCTCTGCAACGACACACAAAAATTTTAGATAAAATAGACTAATTATAGACTACAACTGTTCGAATCGTCTTGCTAAGTCACGCCCCCAACTCTGTCAGACCACGCCCCCTCTCACTCTGCAGCCATTCTGCAACGACACACAGAAACATTAAATGAAATAGATTAAATCACTTATGCGAAGCGCTTTGTTAAGCCACGCCCCCAACTGTGTCAGGTCACGCCCCCTCCTACTCCGCAGCCAACAGGGATTGAAAAAATGAAGGGAAAAATAAACTTCTGTCAGCTGCAGGGGTGGGAGGGTGAATTTCTCTCTACAATGACACACAAAATTTTAGATGAAATAGATTAATTTCAGACTACAACCGTTCGAAGCATCTTGATAATCCACACCCCCAACTCTGCCAGGCCACGCCCCCTCCCACTCCGCAGGCAACGGGGATTGAAAAAAATCAGCTGCAGGGGTGGGAGGGTGAATTTCTCTCTGCAATGACACACAAAAATCGTAGATGAAATTGACTAATTTTAGACTACAACCATTCAGTACTAATAAAAGATGTTTTTTTCCACTGCTACCCATTGCGGGTCCCCATAAATTACCATGTCATCGACCTGTAATTCATGCCACTCTGACCCCCGCCCCAGATCTCGCGAAACCACGCTCCGACTCTGTCAGGCCACGCCCCCTCCCACTCCGCAGCCAACGGGGATTGAAAAAATGAAGGTAAAAATCTACTTCTGTCAGCTGCAGGGGTGGGAGGGAAGTTGGATTTCTTTCTGCAACAACATACAGAAACATTAAATGAAATAGATTAAATATACCCGTGCAAAGCAATGTTTTCTTCCACTGTTACCCATGGTGTGTCCTCATAAATTACCATGGCATCGACCTGTAATTCTGGCCACCATCAAAAGAAGGACTTAAAACCCTGCCCCAGGTCTTGCAACGTCACGCCCCCGACTCAGTCAGGCCATGACCCCTCCCACTCCGCAGCCAATGGAGATTGAACAATTGAAGGTAAAAATCAACATCTGTCAGCTGCAGGGATGGGAGTGAGGATGACTTTCTCTCTGCAACGACACACAGAAACATTAAATGAAATAGATTAAATATACCCGCGCAAAGCAATGTTTTCTTCCACTGCTACCCATTGTGTTTCCTCAAATTACCATGGCATTAACCTATAATTCAGGCCACCCTGAAATGAAGGACTTAACCCCCCCCGTGTCCCATTAAACCACGCCCCCTCCCACTCCGCAGCCAATAGGGATTGAAAAAATGAAGGTAAAAATCAATTTCTGTCAGCTGCATTGACTTTCTCTCTGCAACGACACACAGAAACATTAAATAAATAGATGAAATATACCCAGGCAAAGCCGGGTCTTTCTGCTAGTATATATATATATATATATATATATATATATATATATATATATATATATATATATATTTATATTATCTCTTAATATTATAAAAATGAGTTTCTGTCTGTCTGTCCGTCTGTCTGTCTGTTCTCTATGCGCGATCAAACTACTGGACCGATTTTCACCAAATTCGGCACACAGGTACATCAGGTGCCCGGGAAGGTTTTAGACCAGGTCTCATCTCTCTAGGACATAACATTCCTGACATATTCCCAAAATATGACCTGCATTAACCAATATTAGCCTGACAGCATTGGTTTTAAACCCCAACTGCCATTCTCTGCACAGACACACACAGGGAGGGCAGGTTTCCATAACAACACAGCCAGGTAATTAGCAGCCAGCTGAGGATCTAAGGTAAGAATCCAGTCATTTCTATTTAATCCTTTAAAGGGGCAGAGCGCTGTGGATGATACTGTTAAAGGTGTATTCCAGTTACCATAAATATAACTTATGTGTTAGACTAATTTTAAACTATGACCGTTCAATAGTAAATCTTCCACTGCTACCCATTGCGTGCCCTCTTAAATTACCATGGCACCGACCTGTGATTCACACCACTCTCAAAAGAAGGACTTACAACACCTGCTCCAGATTTCACTAAGCCACACTCTGTCAGGCCATGCCCCCTTCCCCCTCCTCAGCCAATTGGGATTGAAAAAAATGAAGGTAAAAATAAACTTCTGTCAGCTGCAGGGGTGGGAGGGTGAATTTCTCTCTGCAACAACACACAGAAACATTAGATGAAATAGACTAATATTAGACTACTACCTTTCAGTAGTAATAAAAGATGTTTTCTTCCACTAAGAGGACTTAAAAGCAACCCCCTCCAAGGTCCCGCTAAACTACACCCTCTCCCACTCCGCAACCAATGGGGATTGAAAAAAATGAAGGTAAAAATCAACTTCTGTCAGCTACAGGAATGGGTGGGAAGGAGACTTTCTCTCTGCAATGACACACACACATACATTAAATGAAATAGATTAAATATACCTGTGCGAAGCAATTTTTTCTTCCACTGCTACCCACTGTGTTTCCTCAAATTACCATGGCATTGACCTATAATTCAGGCCACCCTGAAAAGAAGGACATAAAAGCACCCCCCCCCAAGGTCCCGGTAAACCACGCCCCCGACTCGGTAAGGTCATGCCCCCTCCCACTCCGCAGCCAATGGGGATTGAAAAAATGAAGGTTAAAATCAACTTCTGTCAGCTGCATTGACTTTTTTTCTGCAATGACACACAGAAACATTAAATGAAATTGATGAAATATACCCAGGTGAATCCGGGTCTTTCTGCTAGTATATATATATATATATATATATATATATATATATATATATATATATTTATATGTAAACCCTGCAGTTTTCACGACTGGCCATCAAACCTAATAATATCCTGATAATTCCCAATATAATGTCACACACAGGTCACAGATCATGTCTGGAAAACCCTCCCTTAGGCTGGTATTGGTAATGCCTGATGTACGAGCAGTGCTGATGGACGATAAAACATTGATCGGCTCTTGTTTGCAGTGGCTTGATTACACAGACCGATGCAAACAAAATGGGGGAGGAACAATTCATTCTTCCCTGTTCTATTCATTATCGTCAGCATATCCCTGATTACACAACGATGTGCTGCCGATAATCGGGCATCTTTCATCCTTATTAAAGACGGCCATTTACCTATGAACGAGCGATTGCTTTTTCATCAGCTGGTTGAGTCGTTTATTATAAGAGCCAATTATTGGGAACAAGTGTTCTTATGAACATGTCCTCAATCATTGACCTAATTATCATGGGGTCTAATAGGGGCTTTGAGTCATCAATAAGTCATCTCCTGTCCACTGTGTCTATGGTTCTCACTAGTGTCACATTCATTTTTCTAAATGTTGATAAAAGCAGCTTAGGCAAGATAGATAACCTGATAACCATTTACAGAAACTAAAATTTAAAAAAAATCAACAATAAAAAAAAGCATTAAAAAAATACACTTCACTATCTGGTTTTAATTAAAAACAATTTATTTATTTATTTTTTTAAATCTGGATGATTCTTTTTAAGCCAAATCTAATGTACAAAGTGCACTCAGACTTTGGTATACCCACTCTACTGACTCCATTGTTCTATCATCAAGACTGTGTTAGTTCCAAACATGATTCTGCTAACACAGTTCATCTGGAAGCAGTCAAGCACTGGGTTGAACGATCCCTGTGTATGAATAATTTTGCAAGTACTAAGAAACAGTCCAAGTACTAAATGTACCATTTTAGTGTGTCAAGGAAACTGCATGAACAAGCTGTTGCTCATGCCTGCAGATCTACTGATGTGAACAAGCCCAATGGAGGGCCAGCTGTGTCCAAAACTCATCATATTGTACTTTTACAAGCAAACAACAAAATTTACATAGACTTTTGGCAGTCCATGTGCTGATGAGACTGATATCTATTATGAAGTGAATACACAGAGTTCAAATGTTGTTTCAAAGAAATGTTAAGATTTTAGAAGCCATTTTAGCAGTTTGTAATACAGGAGTTCTCTTACATTAATTTCTGTATTTAATGAAATGTGTCACTATTTTTTTCTGCTTGTTAAAACCAGATGGCAACTTGTATCCTTTTTTCCCAATCTGTTTTTATTTTCTGATTGCAGATTTTCTTATTCTAAGTTTTGAACATGATTAAGGGGGTTGCAATCTTCCCTGAGCTGTTCTTAAAGGGCTTATCCCATGATTAATGTAAAAAATGAAAATCCGACATCATATAGTACATGACAATCTCTTTCTAACAAAGCTAGAACCAGCCCTGTACCTCACATGGATCCAGAGATCTCCCAATTCATTGCTCTACAAGATTTATATCAAACACAACAGCTCAAGTGTCTTCTCTACTGCAGCTAAGGGGGTGTGTCCATGCTCTCCTTATCACAGCTCAGGAGGCAGCTGTAGGATGAAACTGAGCATGTGCGGCCATCTCAGTGAGCAGGACAAAGAAATAAGAAAAAGAACAAATAGCAGGTGGGGTTATACAGGTACATTTTATTGAATAATAATTTCGTGGGGCAACACCTTTAACAGTATTTACAGATATGTTTTACAGTGGCTGCTATGGGCCATAGACACAATGGACAGGAGCTTACTTATCGACTTCCATGGGAGAGTTTTCTAGGCATGCTCTGTTACCTGTGCAGAGGTCATTGTACAAGGAATGAATAGATAAGCTTTGAAAATCGACCAGTGTGAATGGTGGATCCTGAGTTATCTGTAGATAGATGGTATCTGTCATTCTTATTCTGCCTGTAATGATAAGCAGATGACCACAGTAAAGTGATCTGTACAGACAAAGATATGATGCCTATTATAAGTAGCCAGTCGCCAGTGTGAAAACTGCAGGTTTGTTTTTAATAGATATTGACATTCAAAATAAAAATATTCCCAAAAATTCTTTAAAAATATGTTCAATATAAAAACCTGATTTAACACCTTAGTGACTGATGACGTACTATGTACGTCATGATGTGGTGTTAGTTACCACATCATGACGTGCACAATACATCATGAGCTCCAAGTGTCACCACAAGTACACTTGCGGTGACACTTGCTTGTAAACGGGTGTCACGGACAGCAGAGCTGTCCGGACACCCGGCAGGGGACCAATCACAGTGGTCCCTGCCTTAGAACCCCTGCGATTGGTCAGTCAAGGACATCGGGGCTGCGCTGCTATGTTTTATTATTTCAGGATGGCCGAGCGGACCCCCCAAGCTACCGACCATCCGCCACCCGCCGTCCTCCGCTGCTGCTGGTAAGTATTAACCCCCCCCCCTTCCCCAGTTTATAACCCCCAAGTTTCAGGATGGCGAGCGGTTTTAGATTGTCAGCTGTAACATACAGCTGACAATCTAATGTAACGGCCGACATCGCTGCTGGCAGTGATGTCGGCCGTTTAACCCCTTCCATGCCGCGATCCGTAGGGACCACGGAATGGAAGGGGTTAACAGGGAGGAAGCTCCCTCCCTCCTCCATCGGGCGCTGTGATGGTGTGGCCAGAAGAGAGGGAGGGAGCTTCCTCCCCCTCCCATTGGGACGCTGCTTTGCTGTGGCAACGTCCTGATGGTTACCATGGCAACCGGATGCCATCCGGCTTGCCATGGTATATCAAGCCTGACTAGGCTCCTGCTAAAGGCAGGAGTCTGATCAGACTTAGTGTGTAAAGTAAAAATACACTGCATTACACTATATAGTGTACTGCAGTATATTATAGAGACATCAGATCCACTGGATCTTCAAGAACCAAGTGGGTCTGAGTCAAAAAAGTGTAAAAAAAAAAAAGTGTAAAAAAAATGAAAACGTAAAAAAAATCATTTTTTTCCATATATGTACATTTATAACAAAAGCCGTTTTTTGTCAACTTACATTACAAAAAGCATAATATCAAGCGATCAAAAAGGCGTATTCCTCCCAAAATAGTACCAATCTAACCGTCATCTCATCCTGCAAAAAATTAGTCCCTACCTGAGACAATCGTCCAAAAAATAAAAAAAACTACAGCTCTCAGACTATAGAGACACTAAAACATGATTTTTTTTCTTTCAAAAATGATATTATTGTGTAAACCTTAAATAAATAAAAAAAGGTACACATGTTAGGTATCGCCACATCCGTAACAACCTGCTCTACAAAAATCTCACATGACCTATTCCCTCAGATAAACACAGTAAAAAAAATAAAATAAAAACTATGTCAAAAAAGCCATTTTTGTCACCTTACATTACATAAAGCGTAATACCAAGCAATCAAAAAGGCGTATTCCTCCTAAAATAGTACCAATCTAACCGTCATCTCATCCCGCAAAAAATTAGCCCCTACCTGAGACAATCGTCCAAAAAATAAAAAAAACTACAGCTCTCAGACTATAGAGACACTAAAACATGATTTTTTTTCTTTCAAAAATGATATTATTGTGTAAACCTTAAATAAATAAAAAAATACACATCTTAGGTATCGCCACGTCCGTAACAACCTGCTCTACAAAAATCTCACATGACTTAACCCCTCAGGTAAACGCAGTAAAAATGAATAAATTAAAGCTGTGCCAAAATTACCAATTTTTGGGTCACCTTGCCCCAAAAAGTGTAATAATGAATAGAGATGAGCGAGTAGTGTTCGATCGAGCCGGTATTCGATCGAATACTACGCTATTCGGCATACTCGATTTCAATCGAGTATAACGGCGATGGCGCACTTAGAATTCGTTTCCCCTCCCACCTTCCCTGGCGCTCTTTTTCCACCAATCAACATGCAGGGGGGGTATGACAGGCACGCTGAGCACGCTGGCAGCGCGAAAACAGCGTCTACATGGATTGGCTGGAAAAACCATGTGACCTCGAATATTAAAAACTCAGCTCTTCCTGCTCGTACGCATATGCTGCGTGAACTTAGTCAGGGACAGAGGCTGGAGAAGGGACAGACAGGTTTTAGCAGTTGGACAGGCAGGAGCGTGATTAAAAGCCCTTATCAGGGCTACTATAGTGCACTACAGTGATAGCTTTACTACAAGATACACTTTACAGAGAACGGCTGCCGTATTCAGGGATAGCTGCTGGAGTAGGGACAGAGAGAGGCATTAGTGGTGTATTAGGTGCTCTGCTACATACCAAACTATATTTGGCACTACTGTTCAGCGTTCTTTTTGGCTGAAAAACCCTGTTATATAAGTGTGTATATGCACCATCTGATCTGGCAGTAACGGCTGTGCAGTTTATTTGGCTCTAGTGTTCTGGGTTCTGTGTGCCTGCAATACCCTTTTTGTATACCAGGTGTAAATACCCACCGTCTGTTCAGTTAGTACACGGCTGTGTACCTTGAAATATACAATATCTAGGCCATTTAATTGGCCACTGTACTGTGCGTTCTCTTGCTAAATTATTTCACATACCTGGTGTAAATACCCACCGTCTGTTCAGTTAGTACACGGCTGTGTACCTTGAAATATACAATATCTAGGCCTTTTAATTGGCCACTGTACTGTGCGTTCTCTTGCTAAATTATTTCACATACCTGGTGTAAATACCCACCGTCTGTTCAGTTAGTACACGGCTGTGTACCTTGAAATATACAATATCTAGGCCTTTTAATTGGCCACTGTACTGTGCGTTCTCTTGTTAAATTATCTCACATACCTGGTGTAAATACCCACCGTCTGTTCAGTTACTACACGGCTGTGTACCTTGAAATATACAATATCTAGGCATTTTAATAGGCCACTGTACTGTGCGTTCTCTTGCTAAATTATCTCACATACCTGGTGTAAATACCCACCGTCTGTTCAGTTACTACACGGCTGTGTACCTTGAAATATACAATATCTAGGCATTTTAATAGGCCACTGTACTGTGCGTTCTCTTGCTAAATTATCTCACATACCTGGTGTAAATACCCACCGTCTGTTCAGTTACTACACGGCTGTGTACCTTGAAATATACAATATCTAGGCCATTTAATAGGCCACTGTACTGTGCGTTCTCTTGTTAAATTATCTCACATACCTGGTGTAAATACCCACCGTCTGTTCTGTTACTACACGGCTGTGTACCTTGAAATATACAATATCTAGGCATTTTAATAGGCCACTGTACTGTGCGTTCTCTTGCTAAATTATCTCACATACCTGGTGTAAATACCCACCGTCTGTTCAGTTACTACACGGCTGTGTACCTTGAAATATACAATATCTAGGCATTTAATAGGCCACTGTACTGTGCGTTCTCTTGCTAAATTATCTCACATACCTGGTGTAAATACCCACCGTCTGTTCAGTTACTACACGGCTGTGTACCTTGAAATATACAATATCTAGGCATTTTAATAGGCCACTGTACTGTGCGTTCTCTTGCTAAATTATCTCACATACCTGGTGTAAATACCCACCGTCTGTTCTGTTACTACACGGCTGTGTACCTTGAAATATACAATATCTAGGCATTTTAATAGGCCACTGTACTGTGCGTTCTCTTGCTAAATTATCTCACATACCTGGTGTAAATACCCACCGTCTGTTCTGTTACTACACGGCTGTGTACCTTGAATATACAATATCTAGGCATTTTAATAGGCCACTGTACTGTGCGTTCTCTTGCTAAATATCTCACATACCTGGTGTAAATACCCCACCGTCTGTTCTGTTACTACACGGCTTGTGTACCTTGAAATATACAATATCTAGGCATTTTAATCAGGCCACTGTACTGTGCGTTCTCTTGCTAAATTATCTCACATACCTGGTGTAAAATACCCACCGTCTGTTCTGTTACTACACGGCTGTGTACCTTGAAATATACAATATCTAGGCATTTTAATAGGCCACTGTACTGTGCGTTCTCTTGCTAAATTATCTCACATACCTGGTGTAAATACCCACCGTCTGTTCAGTTACTACACGGCTGTGTACCTTGAAATATACAATATCTAGGCATTTAATAGGCCACTGTACTGTGCGTTCTCTTGCTAAATTATCTCACATACCTGGTGTAAATACCCACCGTCTGTTCAGTACTACACGGCTGTGTACTTGAAATATACAATATCTAGGCATTTTAATAGGCCACTGTACTGTGCGTTCTCTTGCTAAATTATCTCACATACCTGGTGTAAATACCCACCGTCTGTTCAGTTACTACACGGCTGTGTACCTTGAAATATACAATATCTAGGCCATTTTAATAGGCCCACTGTACTTGTGCGTTCTCT
>ONZH01001262.1:0-39661 GCA_900303285.1 Rhinella marina | reverse complement strand
ATTCTACCCCACCTCTGACCCTGCCTACTTGCACGGCCCGTCCTATACAACGTCGTACAACTAGTCGACAGTCCCTAGCCTAGATACGTGCTTGGGCGTACAGGGAGGGGGAACAATGGGAGAAAACAATAAACAAAGACAGAACTCACACAAAATACGAAGATCGCCGAGCCGAGGTCAAATTCGGGAAGTCACGTCAAACACCAGAGGATCAAGCAAAGCAGAGTCAAACACACGAGCCGAGGTCAAAGCCGAGAGGTAACGAAGTACCAGAGGATGAGACGAGGACGGAGTCAAATTCACAAGCCAAAAGTCAAAGCACAAGGTCACAGCAGTTCAAATTGCAAGTTCGAGGAATGACCAATCACAGGCAACATGTGGCCAGCAGGCTGTTTAAATAGGCCCAGCAGATGGGTCATGTGACGTGGCCAGCGTCATGTGACCCAAGTCAGAAACCTCAATACACCTGAGCACCCACTCAAGGGACGTCGGTGCTCAGCTCCCCTGCTGCTTGTAATCCAGGGGATGGAAGACGCTGGCCGCACTTGTGAAGCGTGCGTCGCCGGTCCTTCCCTCCCCTGGGTTGCTAGGGATACGAGGATGCCGTGCTCCCGGTTACAGCCATACTTTTCTAAACTCGTGCAAGCTCTTTAATCCCGTGGAGAGAATGCCATAGCGGCTCTGTGCCTGCTGTTTCACACAGTAGACAACCAAGGAAATATCTGCGATAACGCCGATGCAGACATTTAACCCATCTAATGCGGTGGTCAAATGTGACCATAGCATCTGAAAGAAGTTTAAACTGGGAGCGCTGCGCTCCTGGGTCCTGAATAGTTAATCCGCTCAGTCTCCAGGAAGGCAGGGAGTAAAAAACAGAAACGCAAAAACGGAAAAAAGTCATGTCCTCAAAAGGTTAAAGAGGTAGTCGCATAACTAAGGTGGCATCTAAATGTATAGTAAGTGGGTGAATAGATGGTTAAATATAATGTAATATAAAATATAGAGATGGTTATACTGTAATATAGAATATGGAGCATAAACATGGCATCCCCTATGTGCTGACTGGCCATGCATGGATCTCTGTGCGATGTCCTGTGATTGCACCAGTCAGTGTAGTGTAGACAACCAGGGCACATTGTATGTGCATGGAAACATGTCTGCACTTATACTACTTATTAGTGTCTGAAGCAGACAGTGCTGAATTACGTGGGATGTGGATATAGATCTACCTACTTGGACACAGCTGAAAAAATACAAGGAGCCAGTGGGGGACTGAATATTTTGTCAAAAATAACCACTCTATTATAATTTGTATTTTACTGATCGCGAATATACTGTCTGTGTGATAATCCAGAGCTGCAATCACAATTCTGCTGGTTGTTACTAAAAAATAACAACAAACATAAATATGATTTTTGCCAGATCCCAGGAAAAGGTTCGCTGAGCTCCTATAATGCATTGTGACAAATGTTCCCATATTATATTACTGGTGTAAAAACACTTCCTAGAATACAAGTCATCAGAGCAAGCTTGCACCACAGTTCAGCTGCAGTAACCACAGTTCACAGAACCGATCACCTGTTAAAGGAATATCTTAGATAACACCCCTCTCCTTTTGGGGATCAATCACAGCATTCCACTTTCCACAGCAGTACAGGAAGTTTACCAATTGCTAAGTCCAAAATTTAAAAAAAAGTAAATCCCAAGTAAAAGTTTCTCCTTATTAAGCAAGATTTTTGCTGTCAGCTCCAGGCTGCTATCTTAAAGACATATGATATGTAATGTTGACATATAAAGGATTGTCTGGTATCACAATCTACTTTTTTTTTTCAGAAAAGGGGGCCGAATGGAATTAAAAAAAAAAACATAAAAAGAAGCATTACTCACCCTACAGGTTCCCTACCGCTGCTATTTCATTGCTTACCAGGGCACACAGGAAGTCCTTGCACAGCCAATCAATGTCCACAGCGGTGGCCCGCCTCAGACAGTGATTGGCTGAGCAGGCATTTCTTGCCTTTTCCCGTGGGTCGAGAGGTGACCAAAAAAGAAATAACGCATTAAGCACTGGAACAGCAGCAGATCAGTGAGGTGAGTAATGCTTCTTTTTTGACCAAAAAAAAAAATGTAATCATCGGAAAACCCTTCTAAAGAGAAGCTCTGCCACTTTAAAGATCATGTTCTCATAGAAGTATTTCAGATATTTCTCCTTTAATGTACTCTTTACAGCACCTGCAGAGGAGAAGCATTTCATTAAAAGGGTTGTCTGGCCAATTACAATTAAAAAAATAGAATGGTGTAAAATAATAAGTCATACTCACCTCACTGATACCCTGACGTTGCCATTCCGTTGGTTTCCGGGACCATACTGGTATACAATTCCTGGTCCATTTTTACACAGAGAGGGAGGCTGGTCACCCGATGAGGGTTTGGCTAAGCCGACCTTTCCTGTGTGTCAAGAGGGACCAGGAAACCTAGACAAGCAGGGACCGGGAAGCGATGGAACAGACGTGTCAGGGGATCAGTAAAGTGAGTAAAGCTTATTTTATTATTTTGCACCATTTTGAGTAAAAAAAAAAAAAAGTCCAGACAACCCCTTTTCCATTTAAGCCCTCCTTAACACCTGCATTTTTATGGTGTTCTTTTTAGTTGTGTTTTTTTTTCCAAAGGGAAGGAGATGGAAAAAAACCTGAAAAAAACATGCTGCGTTTTAAAAAAATAACTCCATGGACACAAAAACGGACCCCACTTAAAAAAACAGCACTAGTAAACAATGTGTGCCCTGTGCTTCAAAATTCCCAAAGACCTTCAGCTAAAATTTTGGGCTGGTGTTTCAACCAACATCCCCCCTCCCCCAACAACACAAAAAAAGCTTAAAAAATGGGGGTAAAATGTAAAAATGGCTAAACAGCATAAAAAACCTGTGTGAATATAGCCTCAGGCAATTCTATGTTTCCATTGACACTATTTACTTGATGCCCATGCAATGACTGGGTGACCATGTAGCACATTGTTGCACCAAGCACACCCAAACAGGAGGCACCTGTTGCAGTCACCTTCCACTTTGAAAGATGGGTAACTGGGTGGCGGACAACCCTCTGTGATGTCCTTGTACCATAAGACATAGAAGGGAAACAATGGAGAGCAGTATGGTAGAATTAGTTTATATAAAGTACAGGGTGTTACACTCACCTTTCCAAACCGCTGCTGATGCTGTATATGCAGGGCCCCCTGTTTCACCAAACCCCCATCCATCACCTATTCTAATTGGCTTACTTATTTCAAGGTCTCTCAATGGCGCACTTTCACTGTAACGCTAATTTCTTTTCTTAACCTGCAGTCTCGTAATATAAGAGCTGTCTCTTCACAATCAGCACCACCAACACTACTCTCTACACTCTCTCTACCTCTTGGTGTCTCTTTTTCGTAGTAACACTCAAGGCTTCCTCACCATCTCAGACTTATCTTCTCTCATTATACCTGTAGACCCCAATCCTGGTACTCTAATGCTCCCCTCTTCCTCTACGCACACTCCTTCCTGAGGACATGTATCTCACAAGTCCCTGAAGCCATGTCTCTTCTGCCGCCCGTACAATGCCTCTTGCTTTTCTCTAAGAATCTTATTTTGCAGGCTCTTTCTGCATTCGCTCCGCGTTTCCTTTCCTCTCGGTTGCAGTATCTCTTGTGCAAGGCTTGTCTCTCTGCCTCTTTGCTGTCTCTCAGTTCCTCCCTGTCTTGAACACACTTCCGCTTTAAAGCCTATCCTGTATTTGGGGACAAGTATAATATAGACACTGATCAGCCATAAGACTAAGACCACTGAACGGTGGAGCGAATAACACTGATTATCTTGTGGCTATATAATATATATTAGGCAGCAAGTGAACAGACACTTCTCGAAGCTCAAGAGATGGACACAAGAAAAATGGCAAAGAATAAAGATCTGAGGACTCTGATGAGCCAAGTTGTGATGGATGGATGACTGGGCCAGGGCATCTCCAAATTGGCAGGTCTTGTGGGGTGTTCCAGAGTTAGTATCTACCAAAAGTGGACCAAAAAGGACAGCTGGTGAACCAACATCAAGGTCAACGTTGCCCATGCCGACAGTGATAGCATGTTCTTCATATGGTTGGAGTGTGAGGAGGCCTACTGGAGAACTTTTTGTCTTAATTTCCCAAATACCTTTAATTACTGAATATAGGTTTAGATGAGATCCCCTGAGCCATCTTATAAAGTGCTCAGTGGTTAGCACCGGTGTCTTGCAGCGGTGGCGTCCTGGGTTTGAATCCGACCAAGGACAACATCTGCATGGAGTTTGTTGGCCCCATGTTTGTGTGGGTTTCCTCTGGGTTCTCCGGTTTCCTCCCACACTCCAAAGGGGACAGTGTGATGCTAATGTCTGTAAAGCGCTATGGAATATGTCAGCACTATATAAATGCGTAAAATAAATAAATACTAATAAGAGCTGAAGACGCAGAGCGGTGCGTGTAGCACAGTTAGCGCAGGCTGTACTCACCACTCCCTGTTTTTCTTCGTATAGTGTCAGCACATAGGCATGCACAGGTTACATTGCAGTGCCTGGCCCATAAGAAAACAAAGAAGTAATGAGTACAGGAGGAGCCCGCTGGACCGTCTGGAGCAGGAAAGGTATGTTTATGTCTGATCTGAAGTCTTATAAAGATTGGGGGTCTAATCTGAGGTCTGATCTGAAGTCTAATAAAGATTGGGGGTCTGATCTGAGGTCTGATATAAAGTCTTATAAAGATTGGGGGTCTGATCTGAGGTCTGATCTGAGGTCTAATAAAGATTGGGGGTCTGATCTGAGGTCTGATCTGAGGTCTAATAAAGATTGGGGGTCTGATCTGAGGTCTGATCTGAGGTCTAATAAAGATTGGGGGTCTGATCTGAGGTCTGATCTGAAGTCTAATAAAGATTGGGGGTCTGATCTGAGGTCTGATATGAAGTCTTATAAAGATTGGGGGTCTGATCTGAGGTCTCATAAAGTTTTGGGGTCTGCTTGGAGGTCTGATAAAGATGAAGATTGGAGGTCTGATCAGAGGTTTGATGAAGAATTGGGGTCTGATTGAAAAATATTTTTTTTCTGATTTTCCTCCTCTAAAACCAACTGCTGCAGATCTGGGGGGAAGGGTGTAGGATGGGGGGTCCATTCTGATCTTGCTATGGGGCTTCCTCTCTACAGGCTATGCTTCTTCATCAAACTAGCAATATTCTTCATCAAACAAGCAATATTCATTCAGCAAATATAATGGGGATACCATTAATTTTTATACAACATAGTCGTACAGGAACTAAGTGGTTGACCACAACGTATCGTGCACGGTGTCAGAAGTATGTTCTAGCACAGCATCTGGTGACCACCTTGACACCACTCTTGCGTTCACACTATAAATGTCAGATGTAGAACATGCAGGCGAGAGGAGGGTTGACTTCCCCGTTATCTAGCAGAAAGCCTATTTCCGTTACACATATAGATATGTCTATAAATAGTCAGAAAAACGAGAGAACATTCAGAAATAGGCCCAAGGATAAAAAGCTACAGCCGTATACACAGTACGGTGGAGAGACAATCATCTGCAATGTCCCAGAAACCTGGCACTTCTCAAGGAGGACAGCAAGATGATGAATGGCTCCTGCTGCAATTAGTGGACCGTTCTGCACATTGCCTGATGATTTGCTTAAAATCAATGTATGAAAATATATCCAGAAAAAATAAGCAAAAATAGTTTTTATTTAAGATTTGTTCATATATATATATATATATATATACTAGCTGAAGGACCCGGCTTCGCCCGGGTATATTTATTTTTTTTACTGTTTGTGTGTGTGTGTGTGTCGCTAAAAGATATCGAGAGTGCCCTCTACAGTGCCTGCCCCTTTAATAGTGACCTCTACAGCGGCCCGCCCCTTTAACAGTGACCTCTACAGCGACCCGCCCCTTTAACAGTGACCTCTACATCAGCCCGCCCCTTTAACAGTGACCTCTACAGCTGCCCGCCCCTTAAACAGTGACCTCTACAGCAGCCCGCCCCTTTAACAGTTACCTCTACAGCAGCCCACCCCTTTAACAGTGATCTCCACAGCAGCCTGCCCCTTCAACAGTGCTCTACAGCAACCTGCCCCTTTAACAGTGACCTCTACAGCTGCCCACCCCTTTAACAGTGACCTCTACAGAAGCCCACCCCTTTAACTGTGACCTCCACAGCAGCTAGAGTGGCCACTGTCTTCACCCCAGAAAGCCAGACCTCACCGGCCATTCCCCCAGACATGAAACAGCGCCCCCAGTTCCCATGAACACACATCACTAAACATCAGGCCACGCCCCCCCCCTGGCTCCGTGAAGACATGGAGGAGAAGCTGTCTGAGTGTGAGCTACTGAAAGGGTGGACATCCCTGTGTCTGTCCAGGCACTGCGTTGGACGGAGAACAGGTAGCCAGAAAACTGAACTGTCCAGCCTAAAGCCGGACATCTGGCCACCCTAACATCAGCCTGCCCCTAGGGTGGCCAGAGGTCTTGTTTTAGGCTGGACGGTCTGGCTTTCAGACTCCCTGTCCTCATGCGCAGGGCCTGGATGGACACAGCAGCAGCACTCTCAGCAGCAGCACTGTGCAGTCTGAGCAATGAGCAGCAGGGAGAAAGTAACCCTCCCCCCTCCCCTACAGCTGACAGAAGGTGATTTTTACCAATATTTTTAATCCCGGTCAAATGCAGCATGGAAGGGGCGTGGCCTGACTGAGTCAGGGGCGTGACTTAGTGGGATCTGGGGGTGGTGTTTTTAAGTCCTTCTTTTGACGGTGGTCGGAATTACAGGTCGATGCCATAGTAATTTAGGAGGAAGGTGGGTAGCAGTGGAAGAAAACATCTTTTATTACTACTGAACAGTAAATATGTAAAATTTACATTATATGAGGTAATGATTGATGATGAGTTAGTCTAAAACATAAGTTATAGTTATGGTAACGGGAATACCCATTTACCATTGTCATCCACAGTGCTCTGCCTCTTTAATGCAGACCTAAAGCAGTGAACTGGCTAGGTTGTCATAGAAACCTGATGTGTGCCTGTGAGCTTCTATTGGCTGATAAGGGTCATGTGACCAGGCTACTATTGGCTAATGCATTTTTTGGGAATATCTCAGGAACGGTACGTTCTGGAGAGTTGAAAACTGTTCTAAAACCTTCCCAGACACCTGATGTACATGTGTGCCAAATTTTGTCTCATTAGGTAAGATAAGAATGATGGCAACAAAAAGACTTTACATCTGCGTTAAGCTGTTCCGGCCGCTTCTCGGCATAATGGGGCCGGAAGGAATTCTGGCAGGGCCCGGCAGTGAGGGATCCAGAAGAGCCTGCAGGATCTGCTTATAAATAGATGTGAAACAGAAGGAAAAATATCTTAGGCTACTTTAACACCTCCAGTGTGAAACTCCGGCATGGCCGTTCAGGCAGACAAGAGGAGAAACGGCCGGACACAAACCGCAGCATGCAGCGCTTTGTGTCTGGCGGGTTCTCCACTTGTCTGCTGGAATGCCTATGGATCTCCACCGGACCCCATTATTCTTCTGTTGGCAGTGTCAGATCCAGTGAATTCCAGCAGGCTGCTCTCTGCCAGAACAGCCTGCTGGAATTCACACTGGAGCTGTGAAAGTAGCCTTAAAAGGGTTGGACCCATCTCAATATTTGTGACAAATCTCTTGGATATGCCACAAATGTTGGATAGTTGTGGGTCCTACCTCTGAGACCTGGTCCTGAACATTGACCCCAGAAGTGAAGGGAGAGCAGCCACCCATGTGCTATGGGAGTTCCGAAAACAGCAGAGCTCAGCTATATCCTACAATCCCATAGCAATGAATGGACAGGTGGGTGCGCTCTCTCAGTTATCTATAGAAGGCCCATAGCAGTGAATGGAGAGAATGTGGTGCGACAGGCTCTCCTTTAATTCAGGGGCCCAATTCTGGAGATAAGAGTGGGTCCCACAGATGGGATCCAAACCTATCTTACATTTATGGCATCTCCTAGCAAAATGTCAGAAATGTTGCATTGAGACTACCCCTTTAAGTGGTGGTGACAATTGGCAGTACCCTTTTCCAAGGCACTAATAGGCAAAATCTTGTCAAGCTCCTAAAAGGAGCTCTTAAAGTGGTCCTCTTGTTTAAGAAAAAAATAATCACATTAAGGCCTAGGTCACATTTCAGTAACCTGGTCAGTGATTTCCATCAGTGATTGTGAGTCCAAACCAGGAGTGGGTCAAAAACACAAACAGGAGGAAATCTTTCTATTATACCTTATGTCTGTGTAGGGTTCACTCTTGGTTTGGGCTGATCACTGATGAAAATCACTGTCCTCCTTTTAATCTTTCCAGCTCCGTTCAAAGTGTAGCGACCATTGACATGAATGGGAGCTGAGCTGCAGTACCCCAGCACGGCCACTACACTATGAACGGAGCTGTGCTTCCTGTTCCATTCAAAGTGCTAGTTCTACTGCCAGAGGCTGCCAGGAACATCTGATCTGTGGGACTGCAGGGTGTTAGACCCTCACTGATCAGATATTAATGACTTAGGCCCCATTCACACAACCGTATGTTCATTTCCGTATCTTATCTGCATTTTTGCGGATAAGAGGCGGAACCATATGGACCCATTCATTTTTCCATAGGAGAAAAAAAAAGCGGAATGCACACCGTGTGCATTCCGCATCCGTATATTACGGAAGTTCTCCTGCAAAAAAAGAGGAAACATGTCCTATACTTGGCCACAAAACACGTCCGTAGCCCCATTAAAGTCAACGGGTCCACAAAATTACGGAACACTACAGAAGACTTTCCGTATGTCTTCCGTTCCGTTTTTATACGGACACGGAATACATAAGGTCGTGTGAATGAAGCCTTATCCTGAGGAAAACTCATCAATATCATGAGCCTGGAAAACCCTTTTAAGAAACAAGGTTTCTATCCAAACCATTTGAAATAAGTAAAAAAATTTTCTTGAAACAGTTCAGACCATCTGAGGGGTTATTCACATCCGCAAAATTCCATTCTTTGCCGACACTGCTACACAATGGAGTCAGTTTTGGCCAGTCGGTGGTATATATTCCCATCAAACATGAAGATATGATCTATGAAATACCCGCAGAGTCGTCTCTGTGTAGGTGGTGGACGGCCAAGTTTTGTATGCATTGAATTAGAATTGAGAAGGGTGGGTAAGTCTAGAAATAAGGATGAGCACTGTGGACGTGGTGGTATGGTCCAGGGAAGGTGAAACTTCTACCCAAATCAAAAGTGCTCTTATTGGCCTGAAAATTGCTATAAAACTGAGTAAAATAATTAAATAATATATACACTGAGGTCTCTTAGGGCTCTAGGACTTTTCTATCATGTTATTTAAAAAAAAAAAATTTGCACCTTCTCTCAAATTCAAAATTTACAGAAAATTTGGAAAAATCCGCAGTCTTCAACATTTGAATTTCTCTTCGATTTCTGCACTATGCGTAGAAATATAGGCGCTTACACACCTTGGCATGCTATCAGTGAGGTTGTTAATGGTTGTCTAATGTTCTGCCACGAGGAATTCTCTTGGGCAAACAAATCAAGATCTGCTGCTGGCAGATTCCTTTCCAATTGCCAACCAATGAGGTACCAATTGTGCTCAATTGGAGACAAGTCTGGAGATGCTGCAGGCCATAGAAGCACATTTAGACTATGCAGGCTGCTCACAGTAGCACGTGCAACATGCGGCCTGGCGTCGTCCTGTTGAAAGACAGCTCCTGGGAGACTTTGGAAATAGCAGTACTACTGGTTCCACAACCAAATCAACGTGCTGACACAGCACTGCTGAGCTGTTAGTGTATCTGTAATGAAGACAAGAGGGCTCCAGCTACCATACATGAAGTGAACCCACACCACACCAAATTTCTGGTACTAGGGTCGGTTTGATGTTCCCTTGTGAAGCCCTCTTCACTGTCTTGCTTGCGTGGTCTCCAGACCAATCTCCAGCTATCCAGACTCCAATCCAGCCTCCATTGAAATCTCGCTGTGCACCATGACACCCTTAGAGAGTGGTGGCGTGAGATCAGTGGATCACCTGTAGATGGACCTCTGGCTTGTAGCCCAATGTCATGCAAACTCCTTCTGATGGTTTTTGTAGACACAGTTTGCATGCAGCGTTGAACAGTGCTGATATCTCAGCCTAGGCACGTATTGATCTACTAGAGTGATAAACCAAAGTTCAAGGATTCTGTCCCTCTCAGTTTGTGAGAAGCGGTGATAACTGGCATGACGATGAACAGGAGGCATCACACAATCATCCCACATGACTTGATCCAATTTTTCAGGTTTCATGTGGCTACAAAACTTTGCTTTCATTGGAGCTAGGTGCTTGAAAATTTGATCATCTGCAGATCTTAGTAACACCTCCTTACGACTGCTCCTTCTTGGTGCTGTAATTTCAATGTTGAGGCGTATAGATAAGGGTAAACATATCGTTGACGGTGTTAACAGTGTGTTTAACCCCGATGTCACGGCGTGGGTATTACAGAGCACACAGGGACGGAGAATGGGACATGGATCCAGAGGACTTTATTACATCACAGGGAATCACTCCACAGAACACGGACGAGCACCAACTCACATGGCTAACTCTGAGACAACAATGAATAAATCCGGGGGTGCCACCCGGTACTCCGACACCAGCAATTCAATCCCCAATCATCCTGGTTACTCTGCTACTTGAAGGATGGCTCTTCCTAGCCAAGAGTGGATGGCAGACGACCCCCAGTCTTTACTCCGTTCTTGTGGCACCAAGTCCTGGCCTCAGCATCAGGTCCTGGTCCATCCAAAGCTCCCAGCACACTACAACTACCCTCAACCTCCTCTTCTCCTAAGGAGAAAACAGGCAAGGGGTGTGAATAATTACCAGCCCCCCAACCTCCACTCTGCTGACCAGCACCTTATAGAAGATTCATAGGTGAGAGGTGAAGAACCCATGCCTTCCCCCTCCTCCTCATTCCAAAGGGTCCTGTCTCCGGACCGTCTGTCCAATGTTTATTTATTGAAGTCCCCAGTAACTCACCCAAAGGTTTACAGCCCCTTCCCCTGAATGTCTATAAAATACATGAGGCCATACCTTGTCACATCCCTTCCCCCCTCAGAGAAATGTACAGACAAGTGACCTCTACAGGTTGCTTGTCCTGTACATGTAAGTTGTCCAAGGGGCTCATGGCTCGTCCTGCCTGGACAATCCAATGGCATTTTGATGCTGGCTGCTTCTTCGGTATTGTACAGAGAAGTTATAGGGCTGAAGGGCCAGGCTCCATATCAATAATCGTCCATTGTCCCCAGAGACTCTGTTCAGCCAGGTGAGAGGGTTATGGTCTGTAACCACAGTAAATTCAAGGCCATACAGGTATGGCTTCAGTTTTTTAAGGGCCCACACCACAGCCAGGCATTCCTTCTCAATGGTGGCATATGCCACTTCTCTGTCCAGCAGCTTCTGGCTGAGGTAGGCCATAGAGTGCTCCTCCCCAGCCACATTCACTTGGCTGAGTACAGCTCCCAGTCCATACATGGAGGCGTCAGTCTGTACAATGAATCTCCGCTTATAGTCCGGGGCGCACAGACGAGGGCCTCCTTCAGCAGGTTAAATGCAGTGTCACAGTCTGGGGTCCAGACCACCACTCGGGGCATGGTCTTCTTGGTGAGATCCGTCAAGGGTTTGGCCACAGTGTTGAAATGAGGAACAAATTTTCTGTAATAACTGGCGATGCCTAAAAAAGCCATCACTTGTTTCTTGGAATGGGGAATGGGCCAGTCTTTAATAGCCTATATTTTAGCAGGTTCAGGTCGCAGTTTCTCTACCCCTACTCTATGCCCCAGATATTGCACTTTGCCCAGGCCTATTTGGCATTTGTCGGATCAAATTGTTAGGCCAGCTTCCAGAATTCGGTCCAAAACCATCCCTACTTGATACAGATGGTCCTCCCAGGTCTCACTAAAAATAGCGATGTCGTCCAAGTAGGCACAGGCAAAGTCTCCACATCCCCGAAGTAATTGGTCCACCATTTGCTGAAAAGTGGCATGGGCATTCTTCATCCCCAAGGGCATGTTTAGAAATTCATACAGGCCAAAGGAGGTTATAAAAGCCGACCTCTCTCCCCTCCTCTGTCAGCGGGACCTGCCAGTACCCTTTGCTGAGGTCCAAGGTGCTGACAAAGCGAGCCCCAGCTAGTCTGTCCAGAAGTTCATCAATGCGGGGCATTGGGTAGGCATCACTGATGGTGCGGTCATTTAGACATCTGTAGTCCACATAAAATCTGGTACTGCCATCTTTTTTCGGCACCAGCACTACGAGCAAGGCCCAAGGACTGTGCCAGGGCTGGATAACCCCCAGCTCCAGCATCTCCTCAAGCTCTTGGCACATGGTGTTTTTCACTGACTCTGGCACTTGGTAAGGGAGCTTGCTGGAGGGGAGGAGTACCCGGGGTGTCTACATGATGCTAAGTCAATGTGGCTCTCCCAGGCCAGGAAGAGAAAGAAGCCTGTCGTTGGTGGAGCACCTCACGCATTCCCTTCTGCTGCTCTAAGTCCAGGTGGTCCTTCAGAGGGACCTATTCCACAGAGATTGGCACTATTGTTATCTCCACAAGATCAGGGAGCGAATCCTCTTCTCCACTCTCGTCAAGGACAAGTTGGCACATTGCTATCATGGGCAGGGTCCGGTCATGATATTCTTTGATCATGTTCACATGGACAGTCCTTTGCCGGAGCTCCTGCTCGTCTAAAGCAATAAGGTAATTGGTAACATTATGTTTTTGTAGAACTCTATAGGGACCTTCCCAGGTGGTCTACAGCTTATTTTGTGGGTGGGGAACAATCATTAAGACTTGTTGTCCTTCTGTGAACTCCCGATAGCGTGTTTTACGATCATACCATGTCTTTTGTCGGGTCTGAGCCATCCGAACATGGTCTTGGGCAAAATGGGCTAGTTGGGCCAGAGTCTCCCGAAGCTTCAGCACATTTGGGACAACAGGAGCACCTATGTCTTCAACTTGCCCCTCGCAATATTCCTTTAGAAGGGTCAAAGGCCCTCGATCCTTTCTTCCATACAATAGTTTAAAGGGGGAGAATTTGTGGACTCCTGGGGAACTTCCCGATATGCAAAGAGGAGATGGGGTAGATATTTCTCCCAGTCAGGGTCAGTCTCAGTAAAGGCCTTAAGCATGTTCTTTAGCGTGCCATTGAAGCGCTCACATAATCCATTCGTTTGGGGGTGATACGCAGTAGTCCAGATTGCCCATACCCCACAGGTGAGCCACATACATTGAACCAGCTCAGACATAAATTGGGTACCTTGGTCAGAAAGAATCTCGCTGGGGAACCCCACTCTGGTGAAGATGGTAACCAGGGCCTTGGCTACCTTGGCGGCCATAATACTAGAAAGGGCCATAGCTTCTGGATAGCGGGTGGCATAATCAACTACAGTGAGGATGTATTGCTTCCCCGATTTGCTAGGCTTAGCCAGGGGCCCAATAATGTCCACAGTCACTCTTTGAAAGGGTTCCTCTATAATAGGTAAAGGTTGCAAGGGTGCTTTTATGCGGTCCCCAGGTCACCCTCTACGCTGGCATATGTCGCAGGTACAGCAGAAATGTGCAACTGTTTGGGAAATCCCAGGCCAATAAAACAGCTAAGTCAGTCGTTTCTTGGTTCGTGTGTTCCCTTGATGGCCTGCCATGGGAATGTCATGGGTAAGGCGCAATAGGGAGAGCCTGTATTTCTGAGGAACAATAAGCTGCTTGCAATAAGTCCAGGGTTTATCTGGGGAGCTAGCTTCAGTTATACGGTACAGGAGCCCACTTTCTTGGATAATCCGCTCCCCACTTATCCCTATCTGCCCAACCTCTGCCCTGGCTCTGAAGCTGGCTAGTGTAGGATCAGTCTCTACTTCTTTCTTGAACCGGGCCTTATCCCAAGTAATATCATCCCCAGTGGAAGAGTCACTCACCGGTGGTGGAGTTAATTCTTGGCTGCTTTCATCTGGCATAGAGCTCTTCAGGTTCTTCTCCCCTTGGGCTTGACTTCGGGTTACTGCACCCACAAAGTGGCATTGTAGATCTCCCACATCATTCCCTAGGAGAATATCCGCCGGCAGGCCGCTCATCACACCGATCATGCATGACTTTGCACCAAAACCATAGTCCAGCTCCACATGGGCTCTTGGGATATTCCTCTATGTGCCTCTAGCTAATTCAATGGCAATTCCAGGTTCCCGCTGTATAGTCTCTGGCTAAATTATCGGGGGTCAGCTATGGTGAGAAAGGCTCCGGAGTCCCTAAAGCCAACAACTCTTCGTCCATTCAACACAACCTCCTGCAAGTGTTTACTATGAAGATCAGGGGTACATGTGGATGTGGACCTGACCCCATACACACCTGGAGGTGAAACAGTGCAGTTAGAGTCATCTAGCAAGTCTGGGAGCGGGGTTATGTCTTCCCACACAGGAGATGTTTCCAGATAATGGACAGGTCAAGTTGGTGTAGGGCGATTCCAACGCCGAATAGATGGGCAGCTGGATTGTAGATGTCCGGGCTGCCCACATCCATAACATCTGCGCTCAGTCACTGTTCCTCCCGGCCACACTCTGGGGAAGAAGGCAGGAGTAGCCAGAGGCTGGTACACCTGTGTAGGTAGATGGGGACAAACGGTGGGAGCTAAAGGATAGCGGACTTGTGGTTGTTGGGCACTGCCATTCCTTTGCCCATATCCAGAAAGCCTCCTCCACTGTGGTTTGATGTTGAGGACCTCATCAGCTAAACTAGCAGCTCTCTCTACAGTCGCGGGTTTCCTCTCTTGCACCCATTCCCAGATCTCAGGGGGACATTTAGAAAAGAACTGTTCTTTTAAGATGACTTGTATGACTTTATCCACAGTGGTTGCTCCCTCTCCCTCCAGCCACCGAAGACATGCATGCTTGATCTTGTGTGCATACATTTTGAATGAACTTTCCCCATGATTGGATAAAGAGCGGAGCTGAGTTCTGTAGGTCTTTGGAGTGACTGCGTAATGCTCCAGTTTAATTTGCTTTACAGTCTCGTACTCTCGGTTGCACCTGGGGGTCGATGGTTCTATACACTTCTACAGCTACACCTTGTAGAAGCCCCACTAGGTGTTTGACCCAGTCTGTTTCTGGGACTTCCATTAGCTGACATTGATGTTCAAAGTCCTGAAAGAATCCCTCAATGTCCCTATCAGCTTCATGGAAAGGCTTAAAGTCTTTATGGGACACTCTTTGGGGCTCCCTACCCATGGGTGTCGGACCTGATGCTGGAGCATTGCTTTTAGCTGTATCCTGTTCATGAGCATGTTGTATTACTACTCTTCTACCCTCCAAGTCCACAACCCCCCTGTATTTACCTCTGGTCGCTCTGGGCAGCTTCCTTCAGTATCTCCTTGAAGACTGATTGCTTCCAGTGCCTCAATCAGCTATGCCTTGGACAGTCCCTTGTAATTGATTCCTACTTCATGGGCCTTTTCTTGTAAACTCATTGCAGTCCAATTGCTGTATCTGGAGGATGAGGCCCCATCTGTCGCTGTGTTGTTCTCCATTACTTGTGCTCTTATCCCACTGCTGCCACCAGTTAGTCACGGCGTGGGTATTACAGAGCACACAGGGACGGAGAATGGGACACGGATCCAGAGGACTTTATTACATCACAGGGAAATCACTCCATAGAACACGGACGAGCACCAACTCACATGGCTAACTCTGAGACAACAATGAATAAATCCAGGGGTGCCACCCAGTACTCCGACACCAGCAATTCAATCCCCAATCATCCTGGGTACTCTGCTACTTGAAGGAAGGCTCTTCCTAGCCAAGAGTGGATGGCAGACGACCCCCAGTCTTTACTCCATTCTTGTGGCACCAAGTCCTAGCCTCAGCATCAGGTCCTGGTCCATCCAAAGCTCCCAGCACACTACAACTACCCCCAACCTCCTCTCTCCTAAGGAGAAAACAGGCAAGGGGCGTGAATAATTACCAGCCCCCCAACCTCCACTCTGCTGACCAGCACCTTATAGAAGATTCATAGGTGAGAGGTGAAGAGCCCATGCCTTCCCCCTCCTCCTCATTCCAAAGGGTCCTGTCTCCGGACCGTCTGTCCAATGTTTATTTATTGAAGTCCCCAGTAACTCACCCAAAGGTTTACAGCCCCTTTCCCCTGAATGTCTGTAAAATACATGAGGCCATACCTTGTCACACCCGATTTTTGCAAATCTAATGTATCATTTTATAAGGTAATCACTCTGGAACGCTTTTACTTATCCAGGCCATTCTGAGATTGTTTTCTCGTCACACATTGTACTTCATGTTAGTGATGAATTTGAGTCAATATGTTTTACCTTTATTTATTAGAAAAATTCACAATTTCCAACATTTGAATTTCTCTGACATGCAGATGCCTTTCCGCATTTTTGTGGATCCATAGGCTTTCATTGTGCTACGAACCACAAAATCGGGAAAGAAGTAGGACAGGAGGATTTTTATAAACGGAGAATCGGAAATGACACGGATGCGGACAGCACACAGTGTACTGTCCGCATTTTTTCAGGACCCATTTAAATGAATCGATCCGCATTCTATCCGTATAATTGTACGAAATTGCAGAAACGGATGCGGATACAAAATACGCATGTGTGAATGGACTCTTAGAATGTATTGGCTCCGAAGTGCTGAAGTTATTGCTGCGTAATAACTTCATAGAGTCATTTTTACTGTAAAAAACCATTTCCCGAACTCATTGGAGCCAATACATTCTAATACTGTACGGAGCAGGAGGATTGGAACAAAGTTGATTTGCTCATCCCTAATAGTAACCACCATAGTGGCTGCAGCCATACATTTTATAAAGTATATGAGTGGATGAACGGAGCAGGGTTGCCAACCGTCCAGAAATTTTTGGACAGTCCATAAAAATAGGTAACTTTTTTCCTGTGTCCTTGAAAAAAAATTGACGTGTCTGTGATTTTTTTGATGGTGCTGGTACTTCACTAGATTATTTTGGTTATAATTATCATTATTTTAGGGCTCACAGTAAATTATGGTAATGAGTTATTATCAGTATATTGAGCTGTAAACGTGTATCACTTATAATCTTCATCATTCATTACGGTTTTTCAATTTGTCCGTAAAAAATGTTGGCTATCCGTGATTTTGGGATAAGTTGTCCAGACAAAAGAAAAACCTGGAAGGGAGGCACTCTGCTGCAGGTAATATTGCTTGGGCTGTGTTCACATCTGTGCAGGAGGCTCTATCGCCATGCTGTTTTCTTCTGGTAAAAAATACAGATTCCGTGTACATTCTGTATTTTGCGGAAAGGAACAGCTGGCCTCTAATCGAACAGTCCTATCCTGGCCCGAAATGCTGACAATAATAGGACATGTTCTATCCTTCTGCGGAACGGACATACGGAAATGGAATGCACACAGTTACTTTAGTTTTTTTTTTGTGGACTCACTGAAATGAATGGTTCCGTATACGGTCCGTAGAAAAAACAAATAGGACACGGAAAGAAAATATGTTTGTGGGCATGAGCCCTTAAGGGTTATCGTGCGTAAGCAATGATGGCGGTCCCACCAGTCGGGTTACTCTGTCATTCTGAAAAGGCAGTGGAGGTACTTAGAGGCGTGGCCTGTACCTGTGGGTGGGGTTTATATATTCTAGGCCACGTTAAGCACGCGACCTCTCAAGTCTCCCTAAGGATATGTTCACACCTCATATTTTCACATCAACATAACGCTTGAAATATGCCCATAAATTGCGTCCCATAGATTTTTTTTGAGAAAAACGTGCCAAAATTCACGTATAAAATAATTTGCTTCTGATTACAGTCAAAAGTGAAAAACCTACTGAAAAATCTGCCATCCTGTATGTGTGTGAAACCACACTGACCATTAAAACTAACAAATGTACAGTCGAGAAGACAGATTCTCCCTGACATTCTTTCATTTTTATTTTCCAAGATGGCGCCCGCTCCCCGTAAGATGGATCCTTATTTTTTTTATTTCCTCAACCAACATGGCGGTTTTTACCTGCCTCGACAGCTTCAAGTTTAAAAAAACCGCAAGTGAGAGCGGCTCTGTAGGTTTTTATCTCCTTCCCCCCCGCCCGCCGTTTCCCTCGACAAAGATGTCGCCCTGGCCTCACGCGCCCTTTACCAATATGTCCGCTCGGCGCCTTCACCCTTAATCAACATGGCGGCGGTGCGCCTTCAGCCCCTCCTCTGTTGTCTATGGTTGCGGGGATCCCTGATGGCGCCTGCGCAGTGTTCGGCCGGAGCTGTTGCGCACGCGTAGATTGTTCCTCGGGGGGACAGAGGAGCATGAATGGAGCAAGATGGCGGATCCTGTGCAGGTGAGGGGGGGATCCTGAGGATGTGCAGGGGTGTGCTGCAGGCGGAGGGAGACAGGCGGCAGATGGGCACCTCGGGGGCCCCGGGGAGCGGTCGCTGGGCCCTCTGTGAGTAGGTGCTGGGTGGCAGTGTGTCAGCACAGGGTGACAGGAGCCTGAGGCCTGCAGACTGTGAAGCTGTGTGGATATAAACATAGGGGGGTACATGTGTACATGTCACTGCAGGGCCACCCGGGCACACACTGGCACCGTGCCCACCCCATGGCGCAGTGCCCACTGCCAGCATTTACCTGCAGTGCTACTTACCTAGGTGCATAGTGCAGTATTGATGTATGACATGTGAGGCTACTGTGGTGCCCATCTACAGCGCCGCCCTTCAGGTGCCCCCCTGTATTGATGTGTGCCTCTGCTTTGCTGGTGGCTGCCATGCTTTTCCTCCAGATCGCGCCTGCGCAAAGCAATGGCAATTCTGGCAATAAACTGGTCATTTTTAGCACCGTAGTCATGGCGACCACGCATAATGATGATCACGTCACCGGTCACATTGTCTGAAGGTGCCAGGTGTCACCGGTCATACTGTCTGAAGGTGCCACGTTCCAATGGTCATACTGTCTGAAGGGGCCACGTGTCACCTGTCATACTGTCTGAAGGGGCCACGTGTCACCTGTCATACTGTCTGAAGGGGCCACGTGTCACCTGTCATACTGTCTGAAGGGGCCACGTGTCACCTGTCATACTGTCTGAAGGGGCCACGTGTCACCTGTCATACTGTCTGAAGGGGCCACGTGTCACCGGTCATACTGTCTGAAGGGGCCACGTGTCACCGGTCATACTGTCTGAAGGGGCCACGTGTCACCTGTCATACTGTCTGAAGGGACCACAGATCATACTTTCTGAAGGCGCCACGTGTCACCTGTCATACTGTCTGAAGGGGCCACGTGTCGCCGGTCACCTTGTCTGAAGGCGCCCCATAACGTCTTTTTCTCGTAACCAGGAACATTGTGCGGTTATGCAGTTGCTTTGGGCTGACACCCTCCCCCCCCCCCAAGGATTTCCTCACTGGATTTCCACGGACACGATCAGAGTTCTCCAGGATTGGAAAAACATGGCAGCTTTCTTCTGAAGACAGCGCCACACCTGTCCACGGGTTGTGCCTGGTATTGCAGCTCAGTGAATGAGATTGAGCTGCAGTACCAGACACAAGCTGTGCACAGGGGTGGCGCTGTTTTAGGAAGAAAGCTGCCATACTTTTCTATATGTTTGGGCCCTCATGCGATTTTGAACGTCTCTTACTGCGCTGTGAGATTGCAGCAGAGAGAGGGGATCGCCATGCAGCCTCCATATTGGGCAGTCACTCGGAAGTTTCCTAATAATGTGTCCTCGTTGCTGCCGGTACTGGTTGTAAGAGTGTGGCCCTTACTCTCGCCTCTCTTCACATGGGTCACGTTAGAGATGGATCCAACCACGCTCCTCATCCTATGTATTTGAACGGGACTCCTGTAGCCCCGCTCTGATGCATTGGAAATGGCCGTGCGGATCCAGGGGAGTGACATTGGGGCTAAGGCTGTTTTCACACTGCGCATGCATTTAAAGGGGTTGTCCAGGGTGAGAAAAACATGTCTGCTTGAGCCAGCGCTACAAATGTCCAGGGGCAGTGTCAGATAATGCAGCTCAGTTCCATTGCAGTCAATGGAGCTGATCTGTAATACCACACACAACCTGTGGACAGGGGTAGCGCTGTTTTTGGATCCATTTTTTTCTAATCTTAGACAACCCCTTTAACTGAGGTCACCCATAGGTGCTCATCTTTAAAAAAAAAAAAAACAAAACATTATATTTGTGGGCGTCCACACTGCGTGTTGTCGTTTACTTTTAAAGAGCTCGGCGCGGTATCTGATTGGCGCACGGAGCGGAGGGAGGAGGCGAATTCATATTTGATTTTTGAAGACGTAGCAAAAGCCAAAGTGACACTGAGGAGATAGCGAGGGCGGAGGCTGGGGTCAGGAGGGTGCAGCTAAAGCACAGGACGGAAGGGCCTTTTACGCATCGGCTGTATAACCGTGGTGCGCTCGTTTGACATTCGTCATTTTGGGGCGTTAAAAATTGGCGTTTATCATCAGTAGTGCCGCCGACACTGTATGAGAGGAGGGGGAATGAATGATCTCACTTACGATCCTTCATTCAAATCCCCTCCTGATCATTGTAACATTAAAAGGGAAGGTAAACGAGCGCCAGTCGACCTGCTGTGATGATCGGCGCTCGTCTTGAGCCAAGGGTGCGGGTGTACGGAGGGGTCGGGAGGACCGTGACCGGTTCTGGTTCTGATCTTAAAGGGGTTGTCCACGACCTTAAAAAATAATACTTCCCGGTCGTTGATGACGTTGTCCCTGCAGCGCTGGGGGCGGGGGATCTATCAGGGGAGTAATGGGTCTCTTAGGCCTCATGCACACGACCGGTCCGCAAAAAACGGATCTGCAAAAAAAAAAACGGATGACGTCCATGTGCATTCCGTACAGTACTATCCTTGTCCGTAATGCGAACAATAATAGGACATGTTTTTTTTTGTTTTTTTTATTTTGCGGAGCGGAAATACAGACATACGGAAACAGAATGCACACGGAGTAACTTCCGTTTTTTTTTTGCGGACCCATTGAAATAAATGGTTCCGCATACGGTCCACAAAAAAAAAAAAACATGCCTCTTGTGACGCTCACTCCCATGAAGCCCTTTCCCCCAATGATCAGATAGCGACGGCCTAAGACCTCATTCACACATCGCTGATTCACGTATGTGCGCTGTCCGTGTTCTCTACCGATAGCGCACGTGCCCATCGATTTTAATTTGTATTCACACGTCGGAGAAAAAACACGGTAACGTACTCTATATTGGTCCTTGTGTCGGACCAAACACGCCCATTGAAGTCAATGGGTCAGTTAAAACCACAACACAGATGGCCTACATGTTTAGTCCGTGTTTCTTGGACTGTTGGCAGAAGAAGCTGTGGAAATTGCTGAGCAGCGTCCATGGAATACGGGGGCGAAACTCGGATCCATCACAGACAAAACACCGACCACCTTGTCACGGGTGTCATCGCGGACGCGTGAGTTAGGCCCCATGCACACAACCGTGAAATATGGATACCGCCTGCGTTGCCTCCGTATTGTGTTGACTTCAGTGGGTCGCCGGTCCTCATTTTGCGGACATGTCCTATCTTTTTGCGCACGGATGATCGGTGTGCTCTCCACCAAAGGATACAACGTGTCCTATACTCGTCCACAAAATGCGTACCAACGGGTCCACAAAAAATGCGGATGCAACACCGACCACATCCGTATTTTGCAGATCTGCAATTTCTGGAATGTAAACTACATACAGTCGTGTGCATGAGGCCTAAGGGTGCCACCTGTACGTGGACATGGTGCTGCCACAAACCGCGCAGCCGTTTTCTATCACACGGATTGTCAGCGGCTTGGCGCACGGTTTTGTAATCAATAAGCAAGCAATCTGAGGTTTTCTGCCGTGTCTGTTCCATACACCTGTAATGGAGGTCACGTGGCCACGTCTAGTCTGCCACTGTCAGTACACACACCCGTGAAGCCGTATTTACCTGGACAAATCCCCGGAGGGAGGTCGGTAGTCAGTGCACCTGAAAATAATGCTGTCTCTGACCCCCAGGGGGCGCCTTCCTCTGCCTGTTACCTGGCTGAGCCTCCCCCTGCCCAGGCCTCTGCTGGGACGCCCCCATTGTCGCCCCCCGCTGTTCATGCTTCAGCTGGTGAGATAATAGCACATAATAGAGGTGCAGAGACTGCTGCGTCACCCTGCTCCGGGGTTATCTCGGGGAGGCAGATCGCCCTCTTATATGTGGCGTCCTCTTATCACTGGGCACACGCCCTCCGGGCTTCCCTGTTCTCACATTCTGCCCGGTCAGTTTACCTCGACGTCAGAAATATTTACAAAGCTCCGGTCCGAGGGCTGCGTGTCGCTGGCATGTGACCGCTGCCCGCTCCTCCGCCAGGCTGCAGCAATCAACGTTTTATTTTTAGATTTCAAGATCTCTGCTTGCTGTCAGCGAATGACAATGGTCCTTCTCTATGGAAATAGCTTAGCACCGTGTACTGTCGTTATGTCAGGCAGTCCCATAGAGAATGCATGGGGGGCAGCAGCGAGCAAGAGCCACTCCCCCCCCCCCCCCCCAAGATCAGGATCTGACCACTGAGAGCCCCCACCAACTGATCCTGAGAAAGGGGGTTCTGAATGGAGTGGTGGGTCACGCCTTCTGCTATTTGGTCGATACGTTAAAACTTGGCACATGCCCTTTTAATGAATGTTTTTCGAGGACTGGGTGGACTTACCTGGGGGCGTGCACACAAAGTCCGTATTACAGGCCCATAGGCAGAACCCTAAGAATCTAGGATCTGTACTTCTGGGGGGCCGCACGGAGCCTGCAGGGTCACTGCATGCAGCCACCCGGTCATACATGGCTGTTTCTCAGGTTTTTACATGTATGTTCCATGTTGGGGGGGGTGGAACACAGCAGGGACAGGACGTGGTCATCTTTGGGACCCCCATTTCTGACCTCTTTACCCTTGGAAAGGCATTTAAGCCACCGTAAGGCCTCAGGAACAGGACCATAGTTTTGGTCCGCAACCGATCCACTTTTTTGACCATTAAATTCAATGGTGCTGCAAAAGATTCGGAATGTGCAAGGCCAGTATCCGTGTTCCGTAGAGCCGCAATTTGTGGACTGCAAAAGCGTCTACAGCCGTGTGCACAAGGCCCTAATGCTGCGTTTTTCCTTGGAGCTTTATCCGTACCCTGGAGCAGAGAGCTGGTGTAAGCTTAGAGCGGCGGTCTAGACCGGCGCCGGATCTGGCCAAAGGATACATGTGGTGCTTAGATTACTAGTTGGCTTAGGGATCATTCAGACGACCGTATGTTGCTTTCGGCATCTGATCCAACCAAAAGATGCAAACTACACACAGTGCGTTGTCCGGATCTTTTGTCCGTTCCGTGGCCCCACAAAACAAATAAAACATGGCTTATACTTGTCAGTGAAAATCAGGACGTCGCCCCATTGAAGTCTATGGGTATGCAAAAATGCGGAACCTAATCCGTTTGCTGAACTGCCCGCAAAAAAAAAACGGATCTGCATTTTTGCAGACAGCAAAAAAACATACGGCATCTGAATGAGCCTTAGTTTGAGACAGAATTTTATGCCAAAATTTTGGAGCAAAAGTCACATTGTAGGCCACACCCCTTTCCCCAGAAGCCACGCCCTCACAGCTAAGCTCTGTCCAGTGATGTACATAGAGAAGTAAGGGCTCCATAGTAAGGATCAAACCAGGCCCCCAGAGGACAGAAGGGTTTCGGCCTAAACCCCTTTCAGCGACCCTTGGGCCATTTTTCCACTGCCTCATTTGCTAAAAGTTGTTCCTTTAGAAGGTAGAGTCCTGACCAAGTTTTCACCTCCAGTAGAAGAGGAGATGATCCCAACTAAGACTGGGCCCCCTCTTGCCCTGGGCCCCAGAGCAGTCGCATGGTCTGCCGCTATGGTAGTTACTCCACTGGCTCTGCCCCCTTTCAGTGCATCAAAAAGTTGTAGAAATCCTAGTTGCACCAAATTGTGCCTCTTTTTAGACCGATTCTAGGCACAGGCAGGTTACTAATTCTGGGCCCTTGTGAGTTCTTTAGTGCCCATATTCCATTACCACAACAAAGAAATGCTGCATTTTCACAGCAGTTTTTGTAAAATTGCAGCAAAAACCCCTTTCGCTCAGTCTCGTGCTTAGAAATATTCATGAGAGTGATTGTAAAGAGTACACGTGTCCTTACAGGAGTCAGTATGACCCCTATGTACAGGAAAGTTCATCTACAGGCGTAAGTCACATGTAAAAAGGAAGCACTTGCGTGGCGCTGGTCGGCTCGCCCCCTTGCGTGGCGCTGGTCGGCTCGCCCCCTAGCGTGGCGCTGGTCGGCTCGCCCCCTTGCGTGGCGCTGGTCGGCTCGCCCCCTTGCGTGGCGCTGGTCGGCTCGCCCCCTTGCGTGGCGCTGGTCGGACTAGTGGCAGACTAGACGTGGTCACGTGACGTCCATTACAGGTGTATGGAACGGACGCGGCAGAAAACCTCACGGTCAGATTGCTTGCCTATCGATTACGAAACTGCGCGCCAAGCCGCTGACAATCCGTGGCGGCTCGCCCCCTTGTGTGGCGCTGGTCGGCTCGCCCCTCTTGTGTGGGGGCCCGACATTTCCTGTTTTCTTTGGCTGGTGTGATCACATTCCAATTCTGCCGCTAGGTGAGGATCCCAGAAGTAGGACCCACACCTCACAACAGGCATTATGACATTTGGCATGTCCTGCGACTGTACCATAAATACTTAAAGCCTGTGGACACCTTTGGAGCCTTGTTTGACTTCTGCAGCCTTCTTGTTTTCTCACACGTTGCAGGCTGCTCAGTCCTGGACTTGGTGAAATGGTCTACAGCCCTTCCCTCTACTCTCCTGAACACACACCGAACCTGACACCTTTACCGCCATCAGAGAGCTCATCTGACAGATTTCATCTGACTGGGACTGAGCAGCCTGCAATGTAGGAGAATACATGCAGGATGCAGGAGACAAACGGAACAACATTTTTAATAACAACCAATTACAAATTTGTTTTATACACACCGTGCTAACAAAAAAAAAATAAAAATCACCAATAAAAGTGTCCATAGCCTTTAAGGTAAGACTAGCCCTGTAACATGACGGTTGTGGCTCTATGTTGCCCTATGTTGGAGGTATAGATCGGTGTATACGTCATGGGCTGCGACGTATTCCAGGGATAAGTAACCTCCGGCACTCTAGCTGTGGTGAAACTACGATTCCCAGCATGCACAATTGCTATCTGTCAGAGAAGTGAATGGAGCATGCTGAGAGTTGTAGTATAACAACAGCTTGAGTGCCGGCGATTGCTGATCCCTGGTCTAAGCAGTCAGTGGAATATATTAAAAAAAAAAAAAAACATACTCAGTGCGGTATATTTTTTAATGCATAGAATACCGCAGTCTACTATGCAAATGTCCTGCCTGTCTCTGCATTACTCAATCGATCGTTTGCCACTTGACCGTGGCCGCCAGTCATCGGCCTGACCTGTGTATTGTCCGCCTTACTGACCTCTCCACTAAGGCTAATGATTGGCTGTTGTGGTCACATGGCTGCAACATTTAAAGAGGACCTGTCCCCTCTCCTGTCTGTTTTAATAGCGTCATGCACCCCCTCATGTAATAACAATTCTGGAACATCTATTCTTATGTCTCTATTTTGTGCCATTCCTTTATTATTCCTACTAGAAGATATGAATGAATTGCTAGCAGTCTGCAGTAAGGATACAGAGGGGAGGTAACCAGTTGGGGGTGTGTACCTGCACAGACTCACTCTATCCAATCAGTGTTGCCATTGTCAGTCTGTGCAGGTACACACCCCCAACTGGTTACCTCCCCTCTGTATCCTTACTGCAGACTGCTAGCAATTCATTCATAAGTTCTAGTAGGAATAATAAAGGAACGGCACAACATAGAGACATAAGAATAGATGTTCCAGAATTGTTATTACGGGGGGTATGCAGGAAGCTATTAAACAGGCATGTTATGAGAGGTGAAAGGTCCTCTTTAAAGGGGTTGTATATGATTATAATAACATTAGACAGCACCACACCTATCGAGTGGTCAAGTCTGGCATTACAGCTCCTTTCAGGTCAGTGAAGATGAGCTGCAATACCAGACGTCACCAGGTGTGGTGCTAAAAAGCAGCCTGGTTCTTCTAATCCTCTTTAAACCATACTTCCACTCCTGTCCGGAAGAAGATCCCTCCTCGACCACTCGCCCTGCAGGTTTTGGCATCACCTGACAATGCGAACCCTTCATGGCGCGGGCCTAAGGGCGCAGATATGTACAGATATCAGATGCCAGGATACGTTGTGGTGGTGTCTGCTGGCAGTTGTGCCAGGGGTTAGAGCCCCCCTAGGGCACTGTGACCAGTTTGTATTGTATATTATACACCGCACGCTCATAGCGTATGCAAACAGGTGCCTCTGCTGCTTACATTATGTAAAACCTAGGCTTATATAGAGCAGATGAGGTGTGCAGAGGAGATGGGGCACTGTGATGGCGACTCTGGGTGCTCCCATACCTGACCTGGTAACAGTGCTCTGCTTGTCTCGGCCGCTTTCTCTGCCTTCACCCCCCATTTAATTCACCTCCTGTCCTTCTATTTCTCAGAGTCTAGCCCAGCTAGAGATCCTGTGCAAGCAGCTGTATGAGACCACCGACACCAGCACCCGACTGCAGGCCGAGAAGGCTCTGGTGGAGTTCACCAACAGCCCAGAGTGTCTGAGCAAGTGCCAGCTGCTGCTGGAGAGGGGCAGCGTAAGTATACGCTATATACATTATTAGTGAGCTGGGGGTAGGCCAGATGCAGCCTCCTGCTAACGGGGGGAATTTTCATTTCTTTTTGAGAAGGTTCTAAGCGGTATCTAAGTTTTCACCACTTAAAGGGGTTCTCCGAGTTATAAATATTGATGACCTATCCCCAGGATAGGTCATCAATATCAGATCGGCAGGGGTCCGACACCCGGCACCTCCGCCGATCAGCTGTTTGAAGAGGAGGCGCGCGCCGTATCAGCGGCTGCCTCCTCTTCAGTGTTTACATACTGGCCGTAACGGGATAGTGGTGAGTAGGTGTAATTTACACCTCACTGCCCCATTCATTTCTATGGATAGAATCGCTTCCATAGACTTGTATGGGAGCGATTCTTCCCATAGAAATGAAAATGGGGCAGTGAGGTGTAATTACACCTACTCACCACTACCCCTGAGTCGGCCAGCATGTAAACACTGAAGAGGAGGCAGCGCTGATACAGCGCGCCTCCTCTTCAAACAGCTGATCGGCGGAGGTGCCGGGTGTCTGACCCCCGCCGATTCTGATATTGATGAACCTATCCTGAGGATAGATCATCAATATATATATCTCGGAGAACCCCTTTAAAAGGGGGTTCTCCGGAATTAATAAAATGAAAATACGTAAGTATTACTTTATTATAAATATATTAACAAATACTTTCCATTAGTTATAATGGCTCGTTCTGTCTAGGAAACAATCATTAGGAAAAACAAAATGGGCCGCCATCCCTATTAGTACACACAGAACCTGTCCTAATCACTCAGGAGGACAAGTTACTTCACAGCACTGAGCTGAAGAGCTACCTCAGCCACCGCTCTGCTTGTCAGGGATTATGAATCCTGAATACAGCTGATAAGATCTTCAGCTGAATCTCTGTAGGAATGGAGTTCATGAACAGACATAAGGCACAGAGAGGACGGACCAGGACAGAGTGTAGTAATGTAGCCGACTGACAAGTGCTGCTGCTCATCAGCCACATCACCAGCTCCTCGCTGTACTTCATGTCTTCTCATGAACTCCATTACCACAGAGATTCATCTTATCAGCTGTATTCAGGATCACAATCCCTGACAGGCAGAGCAGAGGTAGGATGAGGCAGCTCTTTACCTCAGTGTTGTGAAGTAACTTGTCCTCCTGTGTGATTAGGACAGGTTCTGTGTGTACTAATAGGACAGCGGCCATTTTATTTTTCCTCATGATTGCTCCCCAGACAAAATGAGCCATTATAACTAATGAAAGGTATTTGGTAATATATTTATAGTAAAGTAAAATTTAGGTATTTTCATTTTCTTAGTTCCCGGAGAACCCCTTTAAAGAGGACCCTTTCAATGGTTTTTATTTTAGTTTAGATAAAAATACCTTTCGTTCCCGAGGTACGCCCCCCCCGCCCACCCGATGCTGCAGCCCCTACCTGTTTTTTTTTAAAGTAAGGCTCCTACGCCCCGCTGTGCCCGCCTGTAGTTTTCCCACTGAGAATGTAAATACTGAGCATCGGTACAGGGAGGAGGAGACGGCAGGGTTTTCTCAATGGGCGTCTCCTTCTCCCTGGCTGTACCGTGATCCAATCACAGAGGAGAATAGGGGCGAGCATCAGCGGGGCACCCGTGAACAAAAGGTGTTTATCTAAACTAAATAAAAACCATGAAAGGTCCTCTTTAAGGTGACCCTCCATTCAGGGCAGAGCTGTGAAACGAATCTTCCATTCAGTAGCTCAGAAATGATAATGCAAGTGATGACCTGCTCTTTTATTACTCAGACTTTGCTCCTCAGCCCAGTTAGGCCAGGAGCTGTGATCTGTGGACTACAGCTCATCTACAGAATTGACAGATAGTCTGAGGTAGTCTGAGACACGCCTCCTGTCTCATTATTGGTTCAGAGTGCCGCTGCCTGAACCAATGATGAGACAGGAGGCGTGTCTCACACTCCCCGTAGGCTCTGTAGATAAAGCCTGTGGTCAGAATCACACCTCTGCCTAATTGGGCTGAGATAAAAAGTAGCCAAGGGCAAGGTCTGAGGTAATAAAGAGAAGTTCATCACTTGCATATCATTTCTGAGCTACTGAATCGAAGTCGTTTAGCGTCCTGAGAGCTGTCACTTTTATTTTTCCATTGCTATGCCCATCTGAGAATGTTTTATCGCGGAATGAGTAGTATTTTTTTATGGGGTAAATAGAAGTATGGAGAAAGTCCAACATTTTTTTGGAGGTGATTGTCTTTACAGCATTCAAGGGGTTTTTCCTAGACTTTTATACATCTGGAAAGGTGATCAGTATCTGATCGGTGGGGGTCCTGCATCGGGACCCCCGCCAAACAGCTGTTTGAGAGAAGACACCAGCGCTTGCAGTAGTGCCGCGGCTCTCGCTCAGTTTAGTCTAGGCTGTGTGATGTCACTTTCATTGGTCACATGGCCATTGACGTGACTGGGACCGAGTGCGATACTGATCACAGAAGCTTTACAATGTACGGCACTGTGACTGGTGAGCACGGAGAAGGCCACGGCGCTACTGCCAGTCCTGGTATCTTCTCAAACAGCTGATTGTCGGAGTTCCTTGGTGTCAGACCCCTACCAATAACCTATCCTGAGGATAAGTCGTCAGCTGATTGTTGAGGGTCCCTGGTGTTGAACCTCCACAGATCAGATACTGATGGACCTATCCAGAGAATAAGTCATCAGCTGATTGTCGGGGTGTGTCCCAGGTGTCAGACCCCCACAGATCAGATACTGATGGACCTATCCAGAGAATAAGTCATCAGCGGATTGTCGGGGGTCCTAGGTGTCAGACCCCCACTGATCAGATACTGATGGACCTATCCTGAGGAGAATAAGTCATCAGCTGATTGTCGGGGGCCCCAGGTGTCAGACCCCCACCGATCAGATACTGATGGACCTATCCAGAGAATAAGTCATCAGCGGATTGTCGGGGGTCCCAGGTGTCAGACCCCCACTGATCAGATACTGATGGACCTATCCTGAGGAGAATAAGTCATCAGCTGATTGTTGAGGGTCCTAGGTGTCAGACCCCCACCGATCAGATACTGATGGACCTATCCAGAGAATAAGTCATCAGCGGATTGTCGGGGTCCTAGGTGTCAGACCCCCACTGATCAGATACTGATGGACCTATCCAGAGAATAAGTCATCAGCTGATTGTTGAGGGTCCTAGGTGTCAGACCCCCACTGATCAGATACTGATGGACCTATCCTGAGGAGAATAAGTCATCAGCTGATTGTTGAGGGTCCTAGGTGTCAGACCCCCACGATCAGATACTGATGGACCTATCCAGAGAATAAGTCATCAGCGGATTGTCGGGGGTCCTAGGTGTCAGACCCCCACTGATCAGATACTGATGGACCTATCCAGAGAATAAGTCATCAGCTGATTGTCGGGGGCCCCAGGTGTCAGACCCCCACTGATCAGATACTGATGGACCTATCCTGAGGAGAATAAGTCCTCAGTAGAAAAGTCTCAGAAAACCCCTTTCACTATGCAGTAAAAATGTCACTTTTATGCTAAAGGATTTTTTTATGTTTACTGCAGCACCAAATGTATGTATAGATTTTTTTTCATTTAAATTTTTTATTACTTTTGCACAATGAAAGTTTTTTTTTTTCTTTTATACAAAGACCATTTGTTTTTGTGATGCCCGTTACATTTTTATTTCTATATCCGAGAGGACTTGTCCCTCATTAGACGACTTGTAACATTTTTGAGGTACCATATTACTTTTTTGTTCTGCTTTTTTTGGAGGTAAGATGAACACAAAAAGCACCTCTGTCATTGTTTTTTAATTTTATTTCTAAAGAGGTCACTGTGCACAAGAAATAACCTGGTAAATGCTCTAGGTTGTTCCAGATTCCCTTATGTGTAGTTTATTATCTTTTTTTTTCAGTAATAAAAGTGGTGTACGGAAAAGGTGTTTTTTTGTTTTAAATTAGAATGTTTTTAACATTTTTCTAAGCAGGTTATGTCTTGCAGTGTATTATGATGGTTAATGCAGGGCTAATAGGCTGCCGGTACATGGCAGACCTGAAGGCGTCGTTTAGACCTAGATGTGGGGTCCAGGTGAGGGTGTCCACACATATCCTCAGGATAAGTCATCAGTATGTGATCGGTGGGGTCCGACACCCGGGACCCCCCGGCAATCAGCTGTTTGAGGAAGGGCACCAGCGCTTCTGGTGAGGCACCACTACCTCCTCTTAGCTTTTCCTAGACCAGTGGATGTCATGTTCATCAGTCACGGTGTCGGACCCCCCACTGATCAGATACTGATGACCGATCCTTAGGAATAGGAATATCCTGAGGATAGGTCATCAGTAGTAAAATCCCAGAAAACCCCTTTAATAATGGAGGGTCCTCTGTTCAGGATCCTCATCTCTTGGCCAGAGTGGAGAGCGTCTTTGATCTGGAGGATCCGTCCTGTCCTTCATTACACAGACAACACACTGATTTGAATGGACATTGTGTAATGCTTAGTTTTTCCTGTGGTGGCGCTGCAGGATCGATTGAACACTTCCAGATTTCTCCACAGATTACATCTCTGATGGTCCTCGCAGGGGGACACTTCGTGGTCCGCTCATTATCATCGGACCCTTCTAGTCATTGTGTAATGTGGAAATTTCTTTGTCTTAATGAACACTGAAGTGTCTCCTCTCTTGTCACCAGTTCTTCCTATTCCCAGTTACTTGCTGCCACATGCCTCACGAAGCTGGTGTCCCGGACCAGTAATCCCCTGCCACTGGAGCAAAGAATTGACATCCGTAAGTACAGAGCGGAGAAATCTGAAGTTTCAGCTGCCTCCTCCTCATCTCCCTTCACCTATTCCTTCTGGGAAGCGTCAGGGGACCACCATACACATTAGATCAGGCCAACCTGCGGCCCTCCAGCTGTTGCAAAACTACAACTCCCAGCATGCCCAGACTGCCTACAGCTATTAGCCTACACAGCAGGGCATGGTGGGTGTTGTACCATATATTTCCGGGGCATCTTCTTATGTAGTGCGGAGAGGATGTGCAGATTTTTACGCATTTCATCTTCGTTACAGGGAACTATGTGTTGACGTATTTTGGCCACTCGCCCAAAACTTGCTTCTTTCGTTACCCAAGCCCTGATTCAGCTGTACGCCCGAATCACCAAACTGGGCTGGTTCGACAGTCAGAAGGACGAATATGTGTTCCGCAGCGTCATCGTGTGGATGTCACCCGCTTCCTGCAGGTTTAGGTCGCCGAGCAGATTCACCAGTCACCTCAAGTCTGCTGGACTAATGCCGTGCTCAAAATTAGCCCGACAGATCTCTTACCATTCACTGCCAGCCCCACGTCTCCTCCCTTGTTTCTCATACAGATGACTTGTGTCTGTTTTTTGCAGTCCGCAAATTGCGGGATCTGCAAAACATGGATACCGGCCGTCTGCGTTCAGCATTTGGCAGAATGGAACGGGCCAGCCTATCATAGACGTGCCTATTCTTGTCGCCATTGCGGACAAGATAGGACACGTTCTATTTATTTGCGAGCCATGAAACGGAAGTATAGATGCGGGACAGCACATGGTTTGGCATGTGTACCACTCCATTCATTTTCGCTGGAGATACCCAACCTCATTTCTGGTATCCCTGAGGATCCTAATGGTCCGAAGCCCACCGACCAGGTGCTTATATTTAGGGGCGAAGTTTTCATCTTTGTACAAACCATTTAACTGCATTCGCCCTAATATGTGGTTGCTCCTTAAAGAGACCTGTCACCAGTGCCCCCCCCCCATGAAACTTTCTGCTTAGCTGTGTTGTTCACCCTGTTTTTCTTTTGTTGATCGGAGGCTTCGTTCCAGATTTAGGAAAAGGTTTCCTTAAAGGGTTAAAGGGTTACTCCCATCTTAGACAATGGGGGCATATTGCTAGGATATGTCCCCATTGCCTTATAGGTGCGGGTCCCACCTATATCGAGAACGGAACCCCAAAAGTTAAGGAGGGCGCACTGCGCATGCACAACCGCCGTCCATTCCTTTGTATGGGGCCGCCTAAAATAACCGAGCGCTGGCTCGGCTATTTCCGTCGGCTACATAGAAATGAATGGGAGCGGTGACCGCGCAAGTGCGGTGCGCTCCCATTCATTCCTATGGGAGCAGTGGGGAGCTGTGCCTGGTGGTGGCCGGACCCTGGGACCAGCACCTATCAGATAATGGGGGCATATCCTTGCGATATAACCCCATTGTCTAAGATGAGAATACCCCTTTAATTTGCAAATGAGGGTGTCACTATTGCTCTTGTTGCACCGGAGATCCGCTCCTTTCCGTGGTCAGACGCTCTCTCACTGCTTTGCCACTTTACTGTTGCCAAAGCAACCAGGGAGGAATTGGCCACAGAAAGGAGAAGTTGCCACCTGTCCCCGACATGTCTGCTTGTATTCCCCATGAATTAACATTTCAGTCAATCATCTCTTGGGTTGCTGTCCTCTGTGTTCCTTCTTAAAAATGTATGATTAAATTGACAATTGGGTATTATCATTTTGTGATGGGGGGTTCCTCTGCACTTTCTCTGTCCAATTAGTGCTGACTGTATAGGGATACGCCCCATTTAACAGTTGAAATAATAATCGCTGTTCATCCACATGTTTTCAGGAGGAATAACAGAGGACTGTTAGAGTTATAAGAAACAAATGCACCATTATTTCATGAGGCGTAGAAGTCAGCTGTGAGGCGGCGGTGACAGGCGTCTATGTAATGTGTATGCAGCTTGTAGACGGGCTATACTTGCCTGCAGCCTTGTTTGGGTTTATCACATGCTTTGGAGTAACGATCTTATGATTTGTAATGTTGTTGTTGATTCTTCATGTTTGTATAAGAGCTTGACCTCATGATCCTAAAGAGGACGCCGACATTAACAACCATCTGTGTGCCATTAAGCTGATCGGTCGGGTACAGACCACGTTAACATGGCAGCATTGGACCCTTCTGATGACAGCTGGAGCGCCCTGACCCCCGCAGGTTCTTCACGGCCGTTTATAGAATCCATAGAAGTCTATGGAACTGTTCACATGGCGCTAACAGCCAGAGAATAGCGGCCATCAAAAAATAGGACGTGTGCTGTTTTTTTGACAGTTTTCACAGTCAGACGGACCCCAATTGAAATGGGACAGTTTAGACTGGAGTGCACCGTCTAACGACCATTAAAAATGGTACAAAGGGCTGTCATGGGAAAATAAGAAATGAAAATACCTCATTCGACCACTTGGGGACAGTCGCGCTCATTACTGGATGTAGCAGGAAAGGACCTGCACTCCCAGGGTGATGACATCATCATGCTTCGAACATCAGGTCCTGCTGCATCCAGTGAAGAGCGAGTGTCCCACACATTCAAGTGGATGAGGGAGTATTTGTTTTTTATGGCAGCAGAATCGGGACCCAAAGTAGGGGCATTATTAATTCTGGGGGCCACTAATGGGGCATTACATTAATAATACTGGGGGCACTATGGGGGACATTAAGTAGATAGAGGGCACTGCTTGCATTAGGCTTTTTCCCCCTCGACACCGGATGTTTTCATCCCTGCACGGGGAGCAGCTGCAGTCGTGGTCCGAGGACCAGGAGAGGTGCGGGGAGCCAGATAAGTATATTCAGTGTGAGCGGCCTGGATGTATGGAGGGGCATTTAATAGTCTTTGATAACCCCTTTAAAGGGAGCCTGTCAGCAGGAAATTAACAGATAAACCAGGCACAATGCCTTGTAGTGCTATCTCAGCTGAATGTGATGATACATTTCCACTGCTTCATTTTGGAGAAGAAAAGTTCTTTTAATCCATATACAAATCAGCAGTTAAGTGCACTAAGGGTGGACCAAAGCCACTCTGTGCAACCTTGCTCCTTCTGCTAGCTCCTCCTTTTCCTTCCCCAGGTTCCTGCATAGTCATCTGGCCCGGCCTTGTCAATCAAAAAGCAGAGAAAGGGGCTGGCAGAGGAACAGAGGTGTACAGAATGACTTGGGCCCGCCTCTGGGCACTTAATTGGTCATTTGCATATGGATTATCAATGCTTTTTCTCCAGAATGAAGCATTAGTTTGCTGAGCTAGCCCTACAAGGCATGATTTACTAGTGAATTTCTGGGTGACAGATCCCTTTAAGATTATTTACATTTTTTAAACCAATTTTTCATGTATTTATCTACAACTTAAAATAAACTTGAAATCCTGCAGTTTTTGCTCTGACCACTGAGCCTCAGAAAAGTCTGATGATTCCTGTTCCATGGAGGTCACTTCCCAGTAGTCTTCTCATCATCATCACAGGCAGGCTTACATTGACATGCCACTTCTATATAAATAAACCAGGATCCACCATTCACAGCAGGTAATATCACTGCTTATACCTCCTCCCTGCGCAGGGACCTGTAAAGGTTACAGAGCATGCCCGGAACATGTCACCCTAGAAGTCAATCTCCAGACTACGGTTTTGTGTAGGTCATGTGGCTGCTATAAAGCATATCTCTGGATGCTGTTCCAATGAAGGCCCCCCATAATCATGTACAGGAAATTAAATTTTAAAAAATCTACCCTTAGCAAATAAAAACAGATGAGATCTGATTACACACTGGTCTTGCCAGCAGAGGGTGTAAAAGTGCTTCCCTTGCGCTATAAAAAGCCTCTCAGGGGTTACTTTTGGGTAGTGTACCTCTTGATGAGAGATTATTGACTGCTAGACATGTCTCTACAACAACGCACTCAAACACTTTTGTCCAGTTGACAGACCTTGAGCGGGGCAAATTATTGGACTGAGAGAAGCAGACTGGTAGTTTTGACAAATTGCCCGCCATCTAGGCCATGCCGACCTAGCTGTTAATAGGTGATGGGAGCAGTGGTTACGTGAAGGCACACGTGGCCCCTATATTACGCACCCCTGTCTCTGACCGGACCATTTCCAGGCGCCTGGCGGAAGGGATTTTGTATCATGATGCGCATTACATGTCTTGACATTGACAGCCAGCCGCCATCGCTGTTGTTTGCGGTGGTGTCATGAAGAGAAACCTGGACTGCTGTGGACTGCAACCTTAACATCTTTAGTAATGAATCCATGTTCTGTTTGCGGCAGAGACACACTTCCCCAACTGCTGGTGAGATGATCTGGGAGCCATCGCGTATGACCGTTGGTCACCCCTAGTAGTGATATGAGGGCCGCCTGTCTTCTTCTCAGAGCAGGGTAATGCTCGCCCACACACACAAGGGTTTCCCAGGAATGTCTCTAGATTACAGCACTTCCTTGGCTGCCCGGATTTATCACGAGATTTATCACAAATCAGCTTTATTTCAACTTCAAGCAACCATTTCAATAGGACCAGCTTGAGGGCATAAGAAAGCTCATAACTTGCAGCATGACCTACAGGCAGCTATCTGAACCTGTATGCCTTCATGTAGGCCAACCATATCTCAATCTTGCTGATCCTATCTAGAGGCCAGTAGGCCGTATCATCTATATCCAGGCTAGAGGCCGTATCTCATCTTGTATCAGGCTAGAGGCCATATCTCATCTTGTATCCAGGCTATCTTGTATCCAGGTATCTCATCTTGTATCCAGGCTAGAGGCCGTATCTCATCTTGTATCCAGGCTAGAGGCCGTATCTCTTGTATCCAGGCTAGAGGCCGTATCATCTTGTATCCAGCTAGACCTCATCTTATATCCAGGCTAGAGGCCGTATCTCTATCTTGTATCATATCCAGGCTAGAGGCCCGTATCTCATCTTGTATCCAGGCTAGAGGCCGTATCTCATCTTGTATCCAGGCTAGAGGCCGTATCTCATCTTGTATCCAGGCTAGAGGCCGTATCTCATCTTGTATCCAGGCTAGAGGCCTTATCTCATCTTGTATCCAGGCTAGAGGCTGTATCTCATCTTATATCCAGGCTAGAGGCTGTATCTAATCTTGTATCCAGGCTAGAGGCCTCATCTCATGTTGTATCCAGGCTAGAGGCCGTATCTAATCTTGTATCCAGGCTAGAGGCCTCATCTCATGTTGTATCCAGGCTAGAGGCCGTATCTCATGTTGTCTCCAGGCTAGAGGCCGTATCTCATGTTGTCTCCAGGCTAGAGGCCGTATCTCATCTTGTCTCCAGGCTAGAGGCCGTATCTCATCTTGTATCCAGGCTAGAGGCCGTATCTCATCTTGTCTCCAGGCTAGAGGCCGTATCTCATCTTGTCTCCAGGCTAGAGGCCCGTATCTCATCTTGTCTCCAGGCTAGAGGCCGTATCTCATCTTGTCTCCAGGCTAGAGGCCGTATCTCATCTTGTCTCCAGGCTAGAGGCCGTATCTCATCTTGTCTCCAGGCTAGAGGCCGTATCTCATCTTGTCTCCAGGCTAGAGGCCGTATCTCATCTTGTCTCCAGGCTAGAGGCCGTATCTCATCTTGTCTCCAGGCTAGAGGCCGTATCTCATCTTGTCTCCAGGCTAGAGGCGTATCTCATCTTGTCTCCAGGCTAGAGGCCGTATCTCATCTTGTCTCCAGGCTAGAGGCCGTATCTCATCTTGTCTCCAGGCTAGAGGCCGTATCTCATCTTGTCTCCAGGCCGTATCTTGTCTCTCATCTTGTCTCCAGCTAGAGGCCGTATCTCATCTTGTCTCCAGGCTAGGCCGAGGCCGTATCTCATCTTGTCTCCAGGCTAGAGGCCGTATCTCATCTTGTCTCCAGGCTAGAGGCCGTATCTCATCTTGTCTCCAGGCTAGAGGCCGTATCTCATCTTGTCTCCAGGCTAGAGGCCGTATCTCATCTTGTCTCCAGGCTAGAGGCCGTATCTCATCTTGTCTCCAGGCTAGAGGCCGTATCTCATCTTGTCTCCAGGCTAGAGGCCGTATCTCATCTTGTCTCCAGGCTAGAGGCCGTATCTCATCTTGTATCCAGGCTAGAGGATGTATCTCATCTTGTATCCAGGCTAGAGGCCGTATCTCATCTTGTCTCCAGGCTAGAGGATGTATCTCATCTTGTATCTAGGCTAGATGCCGTATCTCATCTTGTATCCAGGCTAGAGGCAGCACAACAGGGTCCTAGAGCCTCCATCAGTTGTACAGTTTCCTCTCCTCTAATATTGTAATCTCTTCCATATATCACCATTACATTCACACACAGAGAAAACTTCAGTCCATCATCTCCTTTGTGCAGGATGTTTTTATTTGTGTGTTTGGTTTTTTGCTTCCTTTCCTCTGTTTATTACTATGCACTGACCTGCACTTGTGTACTCTCCACAGGACAGCGTGGACTATTGTGTCATCGGAGTCAGTATTTTTATCACAGTTGACCAATGAAATCAACCAGGTAAGAGACTCCTTCCTGAACCCGGGCCAGACATTTCATCACTGACTATAATGGTGAACGGGGCTGACTTCAAACAAACACAGCAGATTTACAGGATGAAGTCCGTCCATTACCTTTAACCTACTAGTGACCAGCTGCGTTTTTTGTTTATATATACTATATGCATTCTAGCAGCCTATGAATTTTTTTTTTAATCTTTTTTTTTTTTTTTTTTTTTGCAGTGCGAATGTAGAAATACTGTTTTTGGCATTTTTTTTTTAAACTTTTCATACTGTTTATTTTACTCACTTATATATAGCGCTGACATATTCCATAGCACTTTACAGACATTATAGTAATAAGTTATTTATATGGCTCCACCATATTCCGCAGCACTTTACAAATCAGCATTATTATCATGTGTTGTCCCCGGGGGGGGGGTTAAATTTAAAAAATACAAAGCTGGGCAACCCCCTTAAAGGGAACCCGGACATATCCCCATTTTCACCCAGGCAGCCCCCCTGATATGCTCCGATGCTCTCATTTTTCCCTGCGCGCAAAGGCTTTTTCTGGAGATCTGGTGACATAACGGGCTCTCCATGGGTAAGATAGGTGGAGGCTTCCTCCTAGCAGTGAGCATGGTGAGGTCACTGGCACCAGTGAGCAGGCTTTAGTGCTGCCCTAGCCTGTAAAACGGCTAAAGCCCGCCCATCAGTGCCGGTGATGTCACCGAGAACACTGCTAGGCAGAAGCCTCCACCTACCATTGAAAAAAGGGAGAGCATGAAACGCTCCGATGCTCAAGTCAGAGAGGCTCCTGGGTGAAAATGGGGATATGTCCGGAATCAGAGCTAAACCCCTTTAAGGAACTTCCGATTATTTTAGTTGTACAAATAGTCCCTTTTTTAAATGGCCATGTGACAATATTTAGTGGCCATGTTCGCAGTTGGGCAGGACGGGTCCAAATTTACCAACATTTACGGCTGGAAACAGACAAAAAACTGTGGAGTATTTTTTCTCTCCAAGGACTATCTTAAAGTCACCTGACTTATGACTGCTACTGGTAAACAATGATTCGGTATGGGGATGAGCGATGGCATTATCCCTTGTGCTCATACTGTGGAGGGGATCGCTGTATGTAATATAAGTGGTCTCCTCCACCGACGAGCAGCCGACAGGGTGATCAGCTGATCCTGGTACACAGCTGACATTGCTTCTACTTATATGAATGGCCGTCCTGGTAATACAAGGAGTGCTCAAGACCTCCAGAATTGGAGCCACTCTTTTGTTTACCTACGTAAGGCTGGATATAATTCCCCATGTGCCCACCTACCTACACACCATAGTATAGACAGGAGCGGGCAGTGTAACACAGCAATGGTTCAGATGAATGAGATTTCTGGCACGTTTGTATTCTTGCAGGCAGACGCCACACACCCTCTGACCAAGCACCGCAAAATCGCTTCATCCTTCCGAGACTCCTCTTTGTTTGATATCTTCACGCTGTCGTGTAACCTCTTGAAACAGGTATGACTGGAGAACC
>ONZH01001261.1:0-78024 GCA_900303285.1 Rhinella marina | reverse complement strand
ATGAGGAGAGTGTAGTGGGAGGTGATGTTGCGAGCGGTCAGGCTTTGTACACCGAGACAGTTGAGGAGGACATTAGCGACGTGCAAACTGTAGTTGATGATGATGTAGCCGATCGCGCTTGGGAGCCGGGTGAAGCAAGAGCTTCATCATCATTATTATCTGCAGACGAAACTAACAGCTTGCGCGTCAGGCAACGGTGCAGGCAGCAAGTCGGCAGTGTGGCCGTTAGTCAGCGGGAGTGGCAGCAGTGCAAGGTCAGGAGCCAAACGGGGCATGGGGTAGACCACACTCTTCACAGGTGCTTTCCGGCCTTGCAAGAGCGGTGGCAGGGGCTCAGCCAGGCAGCGGAGGTACCACTCAGTCAGTGCGGAGTGTTGGTGGTAAAATCGCCTACTCGCAGTGTGGAAGTTTTTTGTTAAGACGCCTGAGGAGGTGAACATGGCTATATGTAGAATCTGTGGTCAGAAAGTGAAGCGTGGCCAGGGTGCTAATGGCACCACGGCCCTGCGCAACATATGCAGAATCACCACAAAGTGGCCTGGGAGAACCGTGGCCCAGATTTGGCGGTCCAGTCGGCAGCAGGAGCAACAGCAGCGTCACCCAGTGGCACGCATCCCATTTCAGGCAGTCAAGGCTCCAGCACCTCTGCCAAAGGGAGCTGTCTGTCATTATCTACCGCTCCAGATGCTCCTGCTCATCCTCCTCTTATTCCTCGCCACTCATTACGGCAGCAGTCGTTCACCGAGGCGATTGCAAAGAGACAGCAGTACGCGTCCAGCCATCCTACAGCACAGAAGCTGACCGTGCTCCTGTCCAAGTTGCTCATGCTGCAGTCCCTCCCTTTTCAACTCTTGGACTCTGCACCGTTCAGAGAAATGATGGCTTGTGCCAAGCCGAGGTGGAGAGTCCCAAGCCGTCATTTCTTTGCCAAAAAGTCAGTCCCAGCCCTTCACAAATATGTAGAAGAGAAGGTGGCCCAGTCCTTGAGCCTGTCGGTGTCTGCCAAAGTGCACAGCAGCGCCGACGTGTGGAGTTGTAACTACGGTCAAGGCCAGTACATGTCCTTTACGGCCCACTGGGTCAATGTGCTTGCTGCCCAGCCACACAAGCAACTTGAACACGTGACGCCACTTTCTCCTCCTCGTTGTCAAACTGCTGATCCTGCGCTAATGTCTGGCTCCTTCTCCACCACCTCAGCCTCCACTGCAGGGCCAAGTCATAGTGCTCCTCCAGCATTCCACATGTGCAGTTCTACGCCTGGTTTGCCTGGGCGAACGAAGTCACACAGGGGAGGAACGGCTCTGTGTCATGAAAAGAAGAAATCGATTGCTGGCTTTCTCCGCGACAGCTAAAAATCGGTGAAGAAGGAAACATGGTGTCCGTGCTGCGCCAAGGAGGGATGAGCCATGCGCCCTGCATGGCGCACATATTTAATCTGGTTGTCAAACGGTTCCTCAAGTCTTATACCCAACTGAAAAACATTCTAAAAATGGCCAGGAAACTTTGCATGCACTTCAGCCATTCCTACAGTGCCAAGCACACCCTCCTTGAGCTGCAGCGGCAGAATGGCGTCCCCCAACATAGGATGTGACGTTTCCACCCGTTGGAATTCTACCCTCTATATGTTGGACCGACTGTACGAACAGAGAAAGGCCATAAACGATTTTTTAATGGTCCAAGCGGACAGGAGTACTCCCCTGTGTAATTTTGATGTCATCCAGTGGCAGCTCATGCGTGACACCTGCCGCTTGCTCAGGCCCTTTGAGGAAGCCACGTTATTTGTCAGTCGCCAGGACTACGGTATGAACAACGTCATTCCACTGCTTCATGTCCTGGAACAGATGCTGCAAAATCTTTCTGGTCAGGTGACTGGAGACGTGGAGACTGCATCTCACGGCCACATGAGTCCAGTGGGGGCTGAACTGGAGGAGGAGGAGGACATTGGAGCACAAGCATTTAGTGGTTTTTCTACCCAGGTGACAAAGGAGGAGCAGGAGCAGCCAGAGGAGGTAGAGGGAGATGAGGAAGATGAGGTAGATGACCCAGAGACACCATGCCAGTATACAGTGGAGTTGGAGGCAGGGAGTCCCTCCGAGTCACTTGCGCAAATGGCCCGATACATGCTCACTTGCTTATGTATTGACAGCCGAATAGTCACCATCCGGCAGAGGGATGACTTCTGGCTCTCCACCCTGTTGGACCCTCGCTACCGGCCTAAAATGGGGACCTTTTTTTTCACCTGCTGAGAGGAAGACAAACTAAAGTACTATAGAGACATCCTATGTAGTCAGTTGGCTGCTGCCTATCTGAGTCATTGTCCATCCTGTCGCAGGTCTGACCGGGGGTCCCTCAGCACTCACGTACCACTGCCACGGCTGCTGTGGGGGGTGGGGGAGTAGGAGCAGTACCAGCTCCATCAGCAGCAACTTGTCTGGAGTCACTGATGAGCAGCTTTCTTTACCCGCCAAGTGCGGCAAGTACTCACCAGCAGCAGCAGGTAGACCAGGAGCAGACGCTGAACCAGCAGGTGGTGGCCTACTTGGACAGTACCCTGCCACCCCACATTGAAGATCCGCTGGACTACTGGGCAGCCAAACTGGATTTGTGGCCCGGACTGGCCGAGTTTGCACTGGAGAAGCTGTCCTTCCCGCTAGTAGTGTAACATCAGAGTGGGTGTTCAGTGTGGCGGGGGCCATAGTTACCCCAAGGAGAACTCGCCTGTGCTTCCAAAATGTGGAAAGACTCACCTTTGTCAAGATGAATCAGGCGTGGATCAGCCAGGATTTCCACCCACCAACGCCTGATGCATCAGATTAGATCAGCCATGATGCGTCACCCAAACCTTGGCAAATGAGACTGTATTCTTCAGGCTACCTGCCTCAGCCACTCTTATGATGCTGCCACCCGCCTGATGCCACACATCTGCCAGCTGCTCCTTCTACCACCCAACATCTTTACCAGTGACTGGTATTGCCACCCACCTCTCCACTCTGTCACTGACCCAATATGTAGCCTTCTGATGCTGCTGCTACCTCAACAATCAGGTCTCCTCATGCTGCTACTGCTATCACCTCCAGGCTATGTCACCATGCCACTATGTGGCCTGATGCTGCTGCTGCTGCCGCCCCTCCACACGCTGTGTCCTAGCTGCCGCTACCTCCAAATTATGTAATTGTGCCACTCTACGGTATGCTGCTGCTGCCTCCACGCGCTGTGTCCTAGCTGCCGCTACCTCCAAATTATGTGATTGTACCACTCTGTGGCCTACTCATGCTGCTGCCGCCTCCACACGCTGTGTCCTAGTTGCCACTACCTCCAAATTATGTAATTGTGCCACTCTGTGGCCTACTCATGCTGCTGCCGCCTCCTCCACATGCTGTGTCCTAGCTGCCGCTACCTCCAAATGATGTGATTGTGCCACTCTGTGGCCTACTCAAGCTGCTGCCGCCTCCACACTCTGTGTCCTAGGTGCTGCTACCTCCAAATTATGTGATTGTACCACTCTGTGGCCCTTCTCATGCTGCTGCCGCCGCCTCCACGCGCTGTGTCCTAGCTACCGCTACCTCCAAATTATGTAATTGTACCACTCTGTGGCCTACTTATGCTGCTGCCGCTGCCTCCACGCGCTGTGTCCTAGCTACCGCTACCTCCAAATTATGTAATTGTACCACTCTGTGGCCTACTCATGCTGCTGCCGCCTCCACACGCTGTCTCCTAGCTGCTGCTACCTCCAAATTATGTAATTGTGGCACTCTATGGTATGTTGCATTTAAATTTTTATGACTGATGCTACCTCTCCCAGGGTATGTCACTGTGCCAGTCTGTCTAATTAAAATTAGTACTACTCCTGCTGCCTCTCCCACTCTGTGGCCTTGAAATCTATTCGACTGCTGCCTCTTGCAGATGATGTTACTGTGCCACTCTGTGGCCTTGAAATGTATTCGACTGCGGCCTCTTGCAGATGCTGTTGCTGTGCCACTACGTGGCCTTGAAATGTATTCAACTGCTGACTCTTGCAGATGCTGTTACTGTGCCACTCTGTGGCCTTGAAATGTATTCGACTGCTGCTGCCTCTTGCAGCTGCTGTTATGGTGCCACTCGTTGGCCTAGTAAATTTGTCCGACTGCTGCTGCCTCTTGCAGCTGCTGTTATGGTGCCACTCGTTGACCTAGTAAATTTGTCCGACTGCTGCTGCCTCTGGCAGCTGCTGTTACGGTGCCACTCGTTGGACTAGTAAATTTGTCCGACTGCTCCTGCGTCTTGCAGCTGCTGTTACGGTGCCACTCGTTGGACTAGTAAATTTGTCCGACTGCTCCTGCGTCTTGCAGCTGCTGTTACGGTGTCACTCGTTGGCCTAGTAAATTTGTCAAACTGCTGCTGCCTCTTGCAGCTGCTGTTAAGGTGCCACGCGTTGGCCTAGTAAATTTGTCCGACTGCTGCTGCCTCTTGCAGCTGCTGTTACGGTGCCACTCGTTGGCCTAGTAAATTGATTAGAATTTTTTGGACCTTCTGCTCGGTAGCAGCATGTCACTCGTAAATTTTTGGTACGTTCTGTAGTTCTTTTCCATTATTCATAGCCAAAGTATACAGGAAACCCTGTTTGTTTTGAACACTCGAATTTTTAAAAGTAAACGATTCCGGCCCCCGGGACACTCAGCGATGAGCATGGGGGAGGCGAGAGGCAGGGGCTCCCACAGGTGGTAGCTCAGCTCCCTGCACACCGCCAGCTTGATCTCGGGATGGAACTCCGAGCTTTCTGGGCGTACTGTGTCAATACTGACATTTTACCACAGTTGAGGTAAAGCTGGAGCCTTCACTGCACCTCCTCTGTCTTACGTTCCCGTCCGCTGGCATAACCAGCCCCGATACTGATAAGAACATATACTACAGTTTATCTTAACCAAAAGGCCAAGAATTCTTTTTTACAGTCTGCTTTTCAGGGTATGTCACCATGCCACTCTCCGGCCTGATGCTACTGCTGCCGCCGACTCCACATGCCGTCTCCTAGCTGCCGCTACGTCAAAATTATGTAATTGTGCCACTCTGTGGCCTACAAATTGTACTACTACTTCCTCTGCAGCTGCCACTTCCAGGGTCTGTCATTCTGCCACTCTGTGGCCTACTCATGCTGCTGCCACCTGGCCACACTATTGTCGTGCCACTCTATAGTCTGCTGATGCTGCTGCCACTGCCATCTCCACGCTGTCTGGGGGGCTCTGCTTGTATAAGCGTGTAATAGAACAGGTTCTGTCGAAATGTAGGTGGAAACAGTAAATTGGTGTAAAAGACGTGCGCTTTTGGCGCTCTAGTAGGATCTTGGACCTCTGCACGATTCTTTATAGCTGTCTCTAACATTGACCTGTAAGGCTGAGTTCAGACTTGAGTTACTTGGTGAGTTTGGGCCCCTTAACTGCCCAAATACATAAAAGTGTGCAGCGATTCTAAGAGCGATGCCTGTTATGTGCGTGTCACACTGGCTCACAGTATTCTTTCACTACCACAGTAGACTCCCTATGCATTTTACTGCAAGGTACAGTGTTCTACACCACTATCCAGGCTCTCTGCAGCCCGGAAGTAGCCGTTTTTTAACGCGATTCGCCACGAATTTATTCAGATCAAATCGAATCTTTTCGGAAAATTCGGCGAACCAGCCGAATCGAATTTTTGAAAAATTCGCTCATCTCTAGTCATCACACTTGCCGCAGGTCCTTTGGCTAGTTTTCTTTAATCAAGATGGGAGTGGACAACCTCTCTGTGAGCAAGTGGGTTAGGGGAGTATAATTATTTTTTTAGTCTCAGCCACCATTTTAGGAAAAATTGTTTTCTTACCACAAAGCGCAAAGAAATTTGGCTTCGCAGCGAATCAGCTTTTTCCTAAACTTTGGATTGAATTCCGCTTTGTATGCTTTGATTTGCTCAACATTAGTGATAAATGTGAAATTAGTGGGAGTCAGGCTACTGAGACCCCGACGAGCTGGCAGGTTAAAGGACCCCAATTCTATTCCCTTCAGGCACCAGATGGAGTTTGAATGCGGAGATGGTTGAGCATGCCCCTGATGCTCCTTTCAAAGTCTATGGCACTGACACCTGGGATGTGGCAATCAGTGGAGTCCCAGAGATCTGACCCCCACCGATCTTGCAATTATCACCTATACATTGTGATAAATGTTTCTGGCTGTAGTACCTCTTTAGAAACTGGATAGCATGATGTTAAATAGTAATAGGCATGATACACCTGACAAGGTAATCTGCATAGAGCTTGTACATAATTCATGTGCCGCCGCTTAGTGTCTCCATATGATATGTGCATTGCAGAGGTATCCCCTCCTAGAAGGACTGCTGCTAGGGGAGATTACGTCCTTGTGACCGATGAAGGACTGTCGGAAGCCAGAGTGCCTCAACTAGTCCCACTTCACTGGAGAAAACTTCCATGGGAATATATATTCTACAGAACAAACTTCTACTATCCACTTTGGCACACACAGAAGACTGCATTAAAGAGGTTTTGCAGTGACTCTCGGCACCACCACTGATCAGCCTTTTGAACTACACCTGCTCTGTCTAATTCAAGTGAATAAGACAAGCAGTTATGATTACACTGCACCACTGCTGCAAAGGAGACAACACACATGGTAAACTTTGAAGAGGAATCAGAGCTTGCATGAGTCCTTAAAGATCAGAACTAAGGGTCCGTTTATTATATTACTTAATTCTTTTAGGTTACAGGGGTGTATGTCATCTGCTCCTTGCGATTTGTTTATGCTAACCTTTTTAAGACAGGGTCAGCGCACTTTTAATGGGAAATTTACTTTTACAATCTGCATTTCACTTGACAGTTTATTTTCCTTAGTGAAAACAGTGGAGAATAAAATATTTAAAAGCTTCACTTTCTCCTCATCGCTCTCTGCAACTCTCCCCTCATCACTCTGTAAAGGGCCAACACCTTCAGGTTTATACTTTTTACCATTTATATAATTGAGGAACATTTTAGAGTTAGTATTGCTCTCTTTAGCAATGAATCTCTCTGTCTCCAGTTTGGCTGCTTTTATTTGTCTTTTACATATTCTATTTTTTTCCTTATAATTTTTCAATGCTTCCTCACTACCCTTCTGTTTTAGTGATTTAAACACTTTATTTTTGTCATTTGCTTTCTTTACAATTCTATTTATCCACATTATTTATTTCTTGCTCCTTACACTTTTATTCCCATTAGGTATGTACCTCTTACAGTTAGAGTTTACTATGGTTTTAAAAATATCCCATTTTGTGGCTTCATTTTTATTTTTGAGGACATTGTATCAGTTATTGAGGACTGGGAAGTCCCCGATAATAACAACCTCATTATGATTTGCCGCCTCATCTATTTCCTTTGGTAGTAGATTTTCTGTGGATTCTGTTATCTTAGGCGGCTTATAAGAAACTCCTATAAGTACTTTATTATTGATTTTACCTCCACTTATTTCTACTCACAATGACTCCACATCTTCATGTTCCTCACTTATATCTTCCCGGAGTGTGGGCTTTAGACAGGACTTTACATAAAGGCAAACCCCTTCACTTCTCCGGTTTTAACGGTCCTTTCTAAACAGACTATAGCCCTGTACGTGAACTGCACAGTCATAGCTATCACCCAGCCATGACTCAGTTATTCCCACTCATGTTACATTATCAACAATTTTATGATCTGTTTCATCCCTTCTGAAACACTTTGGTTTCTACATATTATTGATGATGTTTTGATATATTAATCTTTTCTAGACCTCCAGAGTACATATACAGTGGAATTCTGGTCTTCGAAGTCTTCGAAGATGTTGCCTGCTAGCGAGCTCTGCATGCACCATAACTGCTGGCTTTCTTCTGTTTTAAACAGCAGAGGCGCAGGGCTAATGTCTGCGATCAGTGGTAATGCTGATCGCAGACATTTAACCCCTCAGATGCTTAGTCAAATTTGACCGCAGCATCATGGAGTGCTGAATTCAGTATCCTGTAATAGATATTGATTACAGAATACAAGATGCAATCTAATGATTGCATATAGGCTTGAGCAAATCAAGTGTTGGATTATAGATCCGGAGTGGATTTGTTCAAACACTTCATTTTATTGCTGTCTGGAAAACCATTGAGCATTTTGCCTCTGTGGAGGCAAAATTCATTTCGCCCAAAGTCACGTGAGACTTCAATGAATGACTTCTGTATTAATTTCTGATTCTTTAAAAACATTTAAAATTCGTAATCTGTAGTCGGGTTTGGTACTGGCTGGTACTTCGGTACCAAATCCAACTTCAGATTGCTATTTTAAAATGGTGCAGAAGTGAATACCCAATTCATTCACCGAGGTCTCACGCAACTTCAGCTGAAACAAATTTTATCTCCACAGAGACAATACATTTTTCTGTATGAAGCATAGCGTTTGAATGAATCAACTTTGGATCTATGATCCTAAGCTCGATTCGCTCAACTAATTGCATGTTATAGTCACTTAGTGAGACTTAAAAAAAGGTTTTAAAAAATTAAATAAAATAAAAAAGGCTTAAAAATATAAAATTTGAAATCACCCCCATTTGCCTAGAATTAAAAAAAAAACATCATAGGCATCACATCTTTTTTTTTCAAATTCCACCGTATTTGGAATTTTTTCCAGCTTTCCAGTACATTGTTTGCCAATATAAATGATACCATTAAAAAGTACAACTTGTCACTCAATAAACAAGCCCGCATATGATTATGTGAATGGAAAATTGAAGGTCCTGAAAGGGGTTGAACATATTTGCATATACTGTATGAAATGTCCCTAACCATTCATGATTTCCTTGTCATTACGTACATTTGTTTACTGGCAACATCTGTTTTCGGTTATATTGATCTAATTTGTATAACCCCGGCAATAGTAACAATAATTATTGTACAGTAGTTGCGGTACCACATTCAGAAAACAGTACATGTGACTTTCATTAGTATCTGAGAGCATAAGATTTTTGGTTCTGCCTCTCTCACATTTTAGTAATTGATACCGTATGATGGTAATGCTGTATGGCAGTGTAAACTGCTCTTGTTTTGCTGTGACTAAGAACACACTAGACTGTTGAAATGCGTAAGGGATTTTTATCAGGATGCTGGTACTCTCTTTTTGTATTGGTTTGGTTTTATTCAAGATCAAATTAAAAATATATGAAGAATCCTAACAAATTGCTGGGTAATTGTTTTAGGATAATGGGAAGCTGTATTAAGTGAACCATATATGAGGAAAAAAAACCTATAACTGACACTTCAACGTAAAGGCTATGTATACCTTTGTGGGCAGTTTTTTGTATTGCATTGTACTAATTTTAAATTAAAATAATTTTTCAGTTTGTCTTTTTAAAGTTATTAATAAAAAATTTATAAAAATGTTGAACCAATGTCTTTGTGCACCCTTGAGTTTCTCTGGTAGCAGGATCTGAATTTTCACTCTGTTTTCTGTCAGGCAGCTCACCTGATCGGCTCCATATGTACCTCTGATCTTTGACCTCATAAACACTCATTATATGTAGCTCCATTCTTATCTTACTGATAAGAATGTGGGTTAAATAAGTGTTTATGACCTTTTAGTGATTTTGAGATAAGGTTTATTAGATGAGCGGCACAATGTAAAAGTACAATTTACACAGCTAGAAAACCAGTAAACCTTTGTGACAGAATGGCTGAATATTTTCAATAAAGACCAATTAAAGAATTATTTTTAGCCTCCTTTGCCCCGGAAGTTGTACTTAGCCTTTAAACAGGAATACACAAGGCTTATACTGGAGCTTAACATTAGTCTTTAATTAGCCTGGACTGTACTCTATAGGCAAAATATGAAAATACTTAAATACTGTAAAACGTAGAGATCCAAAATATGAAGAAAACAGCTTCAATTATTACAGACAGATTTAGGATATGTAAATTGTGCTGACTAGAGCTCCCGCTCCCCTTACTTAGATTATCTTTTTGATACTCTATATTTTTTATTACACAGTGTGAATACATTTAACAAAATTTATAGGCCTTAGCATTGTCCTCATAATGTATCAAAGGATGAGCAGATTTCAGGTTTAATAAAGGTACCAAATAAAATGTACTACAGTGATGCAAAATGGTAATATACAGAGGATTTATATATTCCATAGAAAGGACATGTCAGGTATAACTGCACTGAAGAAAATGTGAATAGTATGATAATAGATTGGCACAAGGGACATATATGAAATATCCGCTAGATTCCATAAGTGTCTCGCAATCTACAAGTTATACTTCAGGTCAATCATTGCAGGATGTTAAAGCTAATGTCATTGGATATGTGTAGGTTAATGTTGTCTTTTTCCCTACCTGGATTATTTTAGGCTTCAAGGGAAACTAGGAGAGATTTCTAAACATATGGTACTTCACAGCTTTTTTAATGGTTACATGTAGTTAAAGGGGTTTTCCAGAATAGGCCATCAATATCTGCTCCCATTGAAGTGAATAGAAGCAGTACTTCAGTAACATGTTCCATCTGCAGTGCCCCAGAGGACTACTGCAAAGGGATAATTATTGCAAAAAGAGTTATTTAATGTTACTGAGTTATCTGTTGTGATATGTTGTTAAAACACATCTTTCTATTCATTGTGTAAACCAAATAGCCATGTATGGGCAAAATAGGGTTAACATTGGCAGATGATTAGGAACTGTGGATCTTACTGGCATATATACTATTACTTTCATCATCCATCCAGTAAAGAAGGAGTTTATTTACTGCAACTAACGGCTTGGTTATTCACTCCGCCATCATTTTGCCTCTGCCTTTGCAGTCCAACCTAGCCAAACTAATCAAAAGTATCATAATTGGAATTTGATCTGAATTTCAGAAAAAATGTGATTTGTTGCAAAGCCAAATTTCCTCATGGTCTGTGGTGACGAATCAATTTTCTCTAAAATTGCAGGGAAAAAACATACTCTGCTCATCTATTTGTGAGCAAAGAGGACATCGCAGCCTTCTTGATTGAGGATACCATGCAAAATCCCGTACATGGCAACTAGTGATGAGCGAATCTATTCGCTGCTTCGTAGATTCGATACAAATCTTTATTATTTCCAATACCGAAGCGAATCCGAATCTTTTCAGATTCACTTCGGAAGATTCTTCTTAAATCTTTGTACGCTAATGCTACATACACACCATGTAATTTATTTGCTAATGCTAAGCATCTGATAATTTGTACGCTAATGCGTACGTATTCAGTTAAGTAGCGTACTTTTACTGTATGTTCGTTATTTGTGCAGGCCTAGGCAATAATACGCTAAAGCTTTGTACCCACTTTGTATACTCATGCATACGTATTCGCGGGAATGTTCACAGAACACGAATCTAATCTTATCCAAGGCAAATCTTTTAAAAATTTGGCGAATATTCGCCGAAGCGAATCTTTGAAGATTCGCTCATCTCTAATGGCAATGTACAATGTCACCACACCAGCGTGTCTGATGACATCATCACGTCATCGCGTGAGATCTGGCTGTGAGCAAATGCATAAGGTGAGTTTTTTGTTTGTTTGTTTTTTCACCAGATTATCCCCTGAAAGCCCTCAATGTTAATCTCAGACTCCACGATCAGCAATGAACGCGCCATCTGAGAGATTCAATGACGGGAGGTGGGGAAGGGATTTGTCAATATGCCCACTACAAAATAAATTTCTTCGTGAAATTTGGCAAAGCACCTGAATTCTATTTTTCATTACTTTACTCATCTCTACTGTTCAAACTCTAGGGCTCCCCAGCTACCACTTAAATAGTTTAAATAGTTTTATTGGGATCTAATAAGTAATTACAAAACAGCCAAGACACTTTCTGGAGAAAAACAGTGCATGTATGGTAAGAGACATTTATGGAGCAAAGAGGGACAGAAGGATTTGAGTCAAAAGAGGGACACTTGGGAGGAATGTTCTCTAGTAGTTATGCATGGATGATGATGTGCCCCAGATTGTCTTGGCTGTCCTACCATTACTGAATGGACATTTTTGGACATTTTTATACTTCATCTAATTGTAAAATTACAGAAGAGACTTATTCAGTTATTTTGAAAAGTATAATCCAGCACTAGTTCCAAGTAAAATCTAAGTAGTATTTCGATATGCTTAAAAATGCATCCAACATTAATGCCGAGTAACAGAATATACTTTCACATGCAGTTCCTTTGACTATCAACATCTCATACACATTCAACAACCAAACCTGTGGTTCCTGAATTTCTATACAAGCACCTGAGATATTATAATGTAATGCTCCTAGGCTGTATAAAGAGGATCTGTCACCTGCAGTAGAGGCAGCAATTGTATTTTGTGATTATAAAATTCACAGTTCTTGTAGACACCTTGCTTTTGTTCATTTCCTGTGGGTATAGACTGGGCATACAATGTTTGTTGGGAAAATCTCCCAGCATAAACAATAATCATATCTACAGATTTGTCCTTCCTTGCCTTTCCTTTTTGCTGGACACGTCCTGATAGGTGTGTCACAAGATGACCAGCTTTTCACAACAACATGATTTTGTACTATTGTGTATTCTACACAAGTCTGTTTATGGCCACCCAGGGGCTGTGCTGTGAATTGCAGCATCTAAAGGGTTTTTTATAGAGATGAGTGAGCACTAAAATGCTCGGGTGCTCGTTATTCGAGTCGAACTTTTCCTGATGCTCGGGTGCTTGTTTCGAGTAACGAACCCCATTGAAGTCAATGGGAGACTCGAGCATTTTTTGCAGGGGACCAAGGCTCTGCCTAGGGAAGGCTGGGTGAAAACCTGGAAACCTCAGAAAATGATGGAAACACCACGGAAATGGACAGGAAACAGCAGGGGCAGCATGCATGGATGCCTCTGAGGCTGCCTAATCCCACCATTCTCAGGCAACAGCCTGGTGGTTACCCTCATGGCAATTGTGCTCACCCAGACCAAGAAAGGCGATGCAAATACCCATCACATGTTAGGGAAGCACCCAACTAGGTGCAACGAAGGTCCATCACCGCCTGCAGGTGACACCACTGCTCATGCTGGCACTGCAGCTGACATCAAGTTTAGTATCTGTTCTTATCAGTTGCTGTGGCTGCTGGTGGTATAGTGGTGAGCATAGCTACTTCCCAAGCAGTTGACCCGGGTTCGATTCCTGTCTATCGCAGGAGGCGATTTAAAGAAGATCTAAAAAAAAATCAGTACAATATCTAATACGTCCCCTACCCGGGTAAATTGTTTGGAGAGAGGGCCTGTAGGTGGGGGGAAGGAGGTTTCGCTGGAAGAGCCAGAGGAGTGCCCCCTGGGCTAGCGTGTGTGATGGTGACAACAGCCGGAATGGATTTTGAAAAACTGTCGCATCAACCGGTATGGTATCGATTCTTCTCAGTTTAATACCGTATACGTCCCCTATCTTGGGACCTTATATTTCATGGATTTTTCGACCACGGAAAACGGAAAAAGAGCTTGCTCTGGCCAGGGGAGTGTCTTTCCCACTGCAGTTAAGGGGACGTGTCCATGCTCTGCCTATCACAGGTCAGGAGGGAAATAAAAGAAGAACCAAACAAAAATCTGTACAATATCTAAGACGTCCCCTATCTGGGTAAATTGTTTGTAGAGAAGGCCTGTAGGTGGGGGGCAGGCTGGGGGGAAGGAGGTTTCGCTGGAAGAGCCAGAGGAGTGCCCCCTGGGCTAGCGTGTGTGGTGGTGACAACAGCCGGATGTAGTTAGAATGACGACGCAGGACCCCAACTTAAAAATTTAGCATCAACCGGTACAATTGTCAATTATGAGCTCGATCAAGTGTGGCATGACTTTTAAATGGATATTGCATGTGGTCACGTACTCCCTGGAACCCCATAGTCACCCCTTCCCTGATGTGCTAGCCCAGAACATTCTCTGCCCCAATTCGCAAGACCTTTTGCTGTTTCCGTGTGCTGACAGTGGGGATTTACCAGTGTTGTCTGAGGAGGTGGTGGACAATGGCGAGACACAGGTGTCGGGGGGTGAGGTAGTTGTATGGGAAGCAAGTTACAGTGGGGACTCCTTGGGGGGACTTTCTCATGATGGGACAGATTCAACTTGGGTGGATCAGGCACAGGAACAGATCATTTTTTTTTGTGTTTATTTAACTTTTATTTATCAAAAATAACCAGAGATATTTATTCGCTATCTTCTCTGCGCAGTCTGGCTTAGGGGTTCGTCACTTTGATGGCGAGCTGTGCCGCTCTCTCCACAATGGTCTTTAAGTTCTTAGATGGAGACGTTGTCGGCGATTTCAGCACAGAAGGACTTGTTGCTCATCAACAGAACCTGGACCTCCTTGACATTGTGGACCAGGAATTTGCGGGTGGACCAGGAATTTGCGGAACCCTGTTGGCAGCATGTGTTTGGTCTTCTACTTGCTACCGTATCCAATGTTGGGCAATATAGATACGCAGGTAATATTATTTTTCACACCTATCCCAAAAATAAAATTTACGCAGTTTGCGCAAATAAAACTGGAAACTGGAACTGGAGAGAGGGCCTGTAGGTGGACCTCCGGAAAAATTGTTTGGAGAGAGGGCCTGTAGGTGGACCTCCAGAAAAATTGTTTGGAGAGAGGGCCTGTAGGTGGACCTCCGGAAAAATTGTTTGGAGAGAGGGCCTGTAGGTGGACCTCCGGAAAAATTGTTTGGAGAGAGGGCCTGTAGGTGGACCTCCGGAAAAATTGTTTGGAGAGAGGGCCTGTAGGTGAACCTCCGGAAAAATTGTTTGGAGAGAGGGCCTGTAGGTGGACCTCCGGAAAAATTGTTTGGAGAGAGGGCCTGTAGGTGGACCTCCGGAAAAATTGTTTGGAGAGAGGGCCTGTAGGTGGACCTCCGGAAAAATTGTTTGGAGAGAGGGCCTGTAGGTGGACCTCGGAAAATTGTTTGGAGAGAGGCCTGTAGGTGGACCTCCGGAAAAATTGTTTGGAGAGAGGGCCTGTAGGTGGCCCTCCGGAAAAATTGTGGTAAAAGAGTGCCAGTTGGACCTCTAAAAAATGGCGTTTGTTTAGTCAGCGTTAGGCAAAGACGACATGGAGGAGGAGGAGTAGGAGGAGTAGAGAAGAGGAATCAGATACATAAGTAATGTTAATGTTTAGCTGCTTTCCCCCGGAGGAGATTTGAATTCCGGTGAAATCCAGGCTTTGTTCATTTTAATAAGCGTCAGCCTGTCAGCGCTGTCAGTTGACAGGCGTGTACGCTTATCGGTGATGACGCCACCAGCTGCACTGAATACCCGCTCTGACAGCACGCTAGCGGCAGGGCAGGCCAGCACCTCCAAGGCATACAGCACCAGTTCAGGCCACGTGTCCAGCTTTGAAACCCAGTAGTTGTATGGAGCAGAGTGATCGCTACGGACGTTGGTATGGTCAGCTAGGTACTCCCGCACCATCTTCCGGTACAGCTCCCCCCTACTCTGCCTAGACTGGGGACAGGTGACAGTGTCTTGCTGGGGTGACATAAAAGTGGCAAAGGCCTTGGAGAGCGTTCCCCTGCCAGTGCTGGACAAGCTGCCTGCTCGGCTCCTCTCCCCCGCTACTTGGCCCACAGAACCATGCCCTCTGCCGCTAGCGGCGTCAGATGGGAAGAATTGTTTCAGCTTGTGCACCAGGGCCTGTTGATATCTATTCACTCTCATACTCCTTTCCTCTGCAGGGATGAGAGTGGAAAGGTTCTGCTTGTACCGTGGGTCCAGGAGAGTGAACACCCAGTAATCGGTGTTTGAAAAAATTCTTCTAACGCGAGGGTCACGGGATAGGCAGCCTAACATGAAGTCTGCCATGTGCGCCAGAGTCCCAACACGCAAGAATTCCCTCTCCTCACTGGCCTGACTCTCCATTTCCTCTCCTCCTCCTCCAAGTCCTCCTCTTCAGCCCATACACGCTCAAGAGTTAAGGACTGAGCACTGGTACCCTCTACTGTCTCGCCGACATTCTCCTCCTCTTCCTCCTCATCCTCATCCCCCTCCTCTGATAGGCGCTGAGAAACAGACCGGAGGGTGCTCTGGCTATCAAGCGACGTATCTTCCTCCACCGTCTCTTGTGACAAGCGCAAAGCATCCGACTTGATGCTGAGCAGTGAGTTTTTCAACAGGCAAAGCAGCGGGATGGTGAGGCTGATAATGGCGGCATCGCCGCTGACCATCTGTGTTGACTCCTCAAAGTTGCTCAACACCTGGCAGATATCAGACATCCACGTCCACTCCTCATTGTAGACTTGAGGAATCTGACTGACCTGACTACCAGTTCTGGTGGAAGTTGACATCTGGCAGTCTACAATCGCTCTGCGCTGCTGGTAAACTCTGGATAACATGTTTAATGTTGAATTCCATCTCGTGGGCACGTCGCACAACAGTCGGTGAGCGGGCAGTTGTAGGCGGCGCTGCGCTGCCCTGAGAGTGGCAGCATCTGTGGTCGACTTGCGGAAATGCGCACAGATGCGGCGCACCTTGGTGAGCAAATCAGACAGATTGGGGTATGTCTTGAGGAACCGCTGAACTATGAGATTGAACACGTGGGCCAGGCATGGCACATGTGTCAGTCTGCCGAGTTGCAGAGCCGCCACCAGGTTACGCCCGTTGTCACACACAACCATGCCTGGCTTGACGTTCAGCGGTGCCAGCCACAGATCGGTCTGCGCCGTGATGCCCTGTAACAGCTTTTGGGCGGTGTGCCTTTTGTCACCTAAGCTCAGCAGTTTGAGCACCGCCTGCTGGCGCTTACCCACGGCACTGCTGCTGCGCCTAGAGCTACCGACTGAAGGCGCCGTGCCCACGGATGGTAATTCGGAGGAGGAGGTGGAGGAGGAGGAGGGGTCGGAGGAGGAGGCATAGTACGTCTGAGAGACCGTGACCGAGGTAGGCCCCGCAATCCTCGGTGTGGGCAGTACATGAGTGGCCCCAGGGACAGTCTCGGTCCCAGCCTCCACCAAGTTAACCCAATGTGCCATCAGTGAGATATGGTGTCCCTGCCCGGCAGCACTTGTCCACGTGTCCGTGGTTAGGTGGACCTTCTCAGAAACAGCGTTGGTCAGGGCACGGATGATGTTCTGTGACACGTGCTGGTGTAGGGCTGGGACGGCACATCGGGAAAAATAGTGGCGGCTGGGGACCGAATACCGAGGGGCAGCCACCGCCATGAGATTGCGAAAGGCCTCGGTCTCTACCAGCCTATAGGGCAGCATCTCCAGGCTAAGCAATTTGGAAATGTGGACGTTGAGGGCTTGGGCATGTGGGTGTTCGGAACTGTATTTCCTCTTGCGCTCCAGCGTCTGCTGTAAAGACAGCTGAACGCTGCGCTGGGACACATTGGTGGACACTGTGGAGGATCGTGGAGGCGAAGGTGTGGTTTTCCGGCGGGAGGCGCTCGTGCCGGGGTCCTGGGCAGGGGGTTGACTAGCAGAGGCAGCGAGTGACGCAGGGGTTGACTAGCAGAGGCAGCGAGTGACACAGGGGAAGGAGAAGTGGTGTGACCCGCAGGAGGTGGTGAACGGCCTTGGTTCCATTGAGTGGGGTGTTTAGCACTCATATGCCTGCGCATGCTGGTGGTGGTTAGGCTAGTAGTGGTGGCACCCCTGCTGATCCTGGTGTGGCACAGGTTGCACACCACAGTCCGTCGGTCATCCTCACTTTCTTTAAAGAACCTCCAGACTTGCGAACATCTAGACCTCGCCACGGGAGCTTCACTACGTGAAACAGTTGCTGCTGATGCACCAGCTCTGGCCCTGCTTCTCCCTCTGGCCACACCACTGCCTCTTACAACCTGTTCTGGTGCAGCACTCGCCTCCGCCTCAGAAGCACTGTCTTCACTCGGCATATCAACCCAGCTTGGGTCAGTCACCTCGTCATCCTCCGATTCCTCAGTCTGCTCCCCCCCTCGGAATTCCTCCCCTTACAACAACTTCACCACTGTCTGACAACCGTGTCTCCTCATCGTCCGACACCTCTTTACAAACTTCTTCCACTAACTCAACATTGTCATCATCATCATCATCACCCACAGACTGCGACAGTTGGAACACTTGGGCATCGGGAAAGAGGTCAGCAGCAACCTGAGAAGTGGTTTGTGACTCTGGGAAGGGTCCAGAAAACAGTTCCTCAGAGTATGCCGGATCGCATTCCAAATTTTCCTGGGAGGGGGCAGACTGGGGGGAAGGAGGTTGAGGTGGAGGAGCCAGAGGAGTGCTCCCTTGGGTAACGTGGGTGGACTGCGTGGAAGACTGACTGGCGGACAAATTACTTGAAGCATTATCCGCAATCCACGAGATCAGCTGTTCGCACTGTTGTGGTTTCAACAGTCCTCTACCACGTGTCCCTGTAAGTTGAGACATGAAGCTAGGGAGTGTAGCTCTGCGGCGTTCAACAGCTCGCTCATCAGCAGGTACTGTCTCACCCTGCCCAGGACCACGGCCTCTGCCCCCTGCAGTAATTGAATGCCCACGCCCTCGTCCTCGACCCTTAGCCCTGGGGTTCAACGTTTTCTGTATATAATTGTATTCTATAAAAAAAATAAAATAAATGGGCCTGGTGTACTGAAACCCACAAACTTGTTCAGTCTGGTTTAATTTTGTGACGTACAGAAAGTGTCACCTGGACAGAATATACGGTTTGGAGTGAGTGTGCTGAACTGTAACACAGAAAGGTTACACGCAGCTGTGTGAAATGGATTTGTATCACTCAGCTAAAACAACAAAAAAACTAATTTTTTTTCTATATTTTGTTTTAATATTTTTTTTTTAGTTTTGTTTTTTTGGGAACGTGACGTGCAGAAACTATCGTACAGCTGACTGACACCCTAATGACGGTGGCTATTTAGACTGCGACCCAGACAAATGTCGCACAGAGATTTTTAAGATCAAGCTTTACACGTGACAGGTAGCAAATGACTTGGTTGTATTCGGTGACGTACAGAAAGTGTCACCTGGACAGAATATACGGTTTGGAGTGAGTGTGCTGAACTGTGACACACAGAAAGGTTACACGCAGCTGTGTGAAATGGATTTGTATCACTCAGCTAAAACAACAAAAAAACTAATTTTTTTTCTATATTTTGTTTTAATATTTTTTTTTACTTTTGTTTTTTTGGGAACGTGACGTGCAGAAACTATCGTACAGCTGACTGACACCCTAATGACGGTGGCTATTTAGACTGCGACCCAGACAAATGTCGCACAGAGATTTTTAAGATCAAGCTTTACACGTGACAGGTAGCAAATGACTTGGTTGTATTCGGTGACGTACAGAAAGTGTCACCTGGACAGAATATACGGTTTGGAGTGAGTCTGCTGAACTGTGACACACAGAAAGGTTACACGCAGCTGAATGAAATGGATTTGTATCACTCAGCTAAAACAACAAAAAAACTAATTTTTTTTCTATATTTTGTTTTAATATATTTTTTTTTACTTTTGTTTTTTTGGGAACGTGACGTGCAGAAACTACCGTACAGCTTACTGACACCCTAATGACGGTGGCTATTTAGACTGCGACCCAGACAAATGTCGCACAGAGATTTTTAAGATCAAGCTTTACACGTGACAGGTAGCAAATGACTTGGTTGTATTCGGTGACGTACAGAAAGTGTCACCTGGACAGAATATACGGTTTGGAGTGAGTGTGCTGAACTGTGACACACAGAAAGGTTACACGCAGCTGTGTGAAATGGATTTGTATCACTCAGCTAAAACAACAAAAAAACTAATTTTTTTTCTATATTTTTTTTATATTTTTTTTTTTAGTTTTGTTTTTTTGGGAACGTGACGTGCAGAAACTATCGTACAGCTGACTGACACCCTACTGAGGGTGGCTATTTAGACTGCGACCCAGACAAATGTCGCACAGAGATTTTTAGGATCAAGCTTTACACGTGATAGGTAGCAAATGACTTGGTTGTATTCGGTGACGTACAGAAAGTGTCACCTGGACAGAATATACGGTTTGGAGTGAGTGTGCTGAACTGTGACACACAGAAAGGTTACACGCAGCTGTGTGAAATGGATTTGTATCACTCAGCTAAAACAACAAAAAAACTAATTTTTTTTCTATATTTTGTTTTAATATTTTTTTTTTAGTTTTGTTTTTTTGGGAACGTGACGTGCAGAAACTATCGTACAGCTGACTGACACCCTAATGACGGTGGCTATTTAGACTGCGACCCAGACAAATGTCGCACAGAGATTTTTAGGATCAAGCTTTACACGTGACAGGTAGCAAATGACTTGGTTGTATTCGGTGACGTACAGAAAGTGTCACCTGGACAGAATATACGGTTTGGAGTGAGTGTGCTGAACTGTGACACACAGAAAGGTTACACGCAGCTGTGTGAAATGGATTTGTATCACTCAGCTAAAACAACAAAAAAACTAATTTTTTTTCTATATTTTTTTTAATATTTTTTTTTAGTTTTGTTTTTTTGGGAACGTGACGTGCAGAAACTATGGTACAGCTGACTGACACCCTAATGACGGTGGCTATTTAGACTGCGACCCAGACAAATGTCGCCCAGAGATTTTTAAGATCAAGCTTTACACGTGACAGGTAGCAAATGACTTGGTTGTATTCGGTGACGTACAGAAAGTGTCACCTGGACAGAATATACGGTTTGGAGTGAGTGTGCTGAACTGTGACACACAGAAAGGTTACACGCAGCTGTGTGAAATGGATTTGTATCACTCAGCTAAAACAACAAAAAACTAATTTTTTTTCTATATTTTGTTTTAATATTTTTTTTTTAGTTTTGTTTTTTTGGGAACGTGACGTGCAGAAACTATGGTACAGCTGACTGACACCCTAATGACGGTGGCTATTTAGACTGCGACCCAGACAAATGTCGCCCAGAGATTTTTAAGATCAAGCTTTACACGTGACAGGTAGCAAATGACTTGGTTGTATTCGGTGACGTACAGAAAGTGTCACCTGGACAGAATATACGGTTTGGAGTGAGTGTGCTGAACTGTGACACACAGAAAGGTTACACGCAGCTGTGTGAAATGGATTTGTATCACTCAGCTAAAACAACAAAAAAACTAATTTTTTTCTATATTTTGTTTTAATATTTTTTTTTTTAGTTTTGTTTTTTTGGGAACGTGACGTGCAGAAACTATCGCACAGCTGACTGACACCCTACTGAGGGTGGCTATTTAGACTGCGACCCAGACAAATGTCGCACAGAGATTTTTAGGATCAAGCTTTACACGTGACAGGTAGCAAATGACTTGGTTGTATTCGGTGACGTACAGAAAGTGTCACCTGGACAGAATATACGGTTTGGAGTGAGTGTGCTGAACTGTGACACACAGAAAGGTTACACGCAGCTGTGTGAATGGATTTGTATCACTAGCTAAACAAAAAACTAATTTTTTTTCTATATTTTGTTTTGGATTTTTGTTTTTTTGGGAACGTGACGTGCAGAAACTATCGTAGAGCTAACTGACACCCTACTGATGGTAGCTATTTAGACTGCGACCCAGACAAATGTCGCACAGAGATTTTTGGGATCAAGCCATACACGTGACTGCACACGTGAGCAAATGACTTGGTTGTATTCGGTGACATACAGAAAGTGTCACCTGGACAGAAAATAGTGAGTGTACTGAACTGTGACACACAGAATGGTTCCACACTGCTGTGTGCAATGGATTTGTATCACTGAGATATAACATAAAAAAATAAAAGGGGGTTATACATGGCGATAGCTGCACTACTAGTGCCAGCCAGCCAAGTGACAAAAAAAAAAATGTCTTCTAGCCCTTAGAAGGGCTGTTGGGTTCTTTGTGGGTGATCCCTGCCTAACAGAGAACTAAATGCAGGCCCTAACACTGTCCCTGAAACGCAGCAGCTCTATCCCTAACGACATCCAGACGGCATCTGAGCCGAGCACCGCGGCCAGTCGTTAGTATATTCCTGGGTCACCTGATCAGGCCAGCCAACCCCTGCTATCGACATGTAAGGGCCCCACGTGATGCTGGGTGTACCGCAGAGTCTCCTGGCTTGTGATTGGCTGTGTTTTTAGGCGCCTAAAAAGCACGATGCGGAAGTTGCCATTTCCTCGAGCATGGCGAGATACTCGTCCGAGCAGCGAGCACTTACGAGTACCCTAATACTCGAACGAGCACCAAGCTCGGACGAGTATGCTCGCTCATCTCTAGTTTTTTATGTCGCAAAATTGTGTTGAATTGGTTTCTTGTAAAATTAGAGTCTTTAACCAAGAGCTTAGAGCTGTCATGACAAGAACACAGGGGTGAAGTGCACCCTGACTTAACCCCACCTCTGTCCCTGCCTATTTGCCACACCCAAGGCTAAAGGTCCAAGGGGAACAACTGGACGGCAAACCCTACTCTGCTACATGAGGGTGCAGGGAAGGGAGAACAACAAACGGGCACAGAAACAAACAGACACAATAGTCAGGCAAACAAAAGGTCAAACCAGGAATGTACGTCAGGATCCGAGGATGAGGCAAAAGCAAGGTCGAGGTCACAAGCAATAGGTCAGGTAATACGGCAGGTCACAAGTAGAAATATGCACAGCACTACAAGGAAGGAACTTCAATAACAGGCAACTTGCTAGGCAGTTGCCATCTTTAAATAGCCCGCCCAGGATCATGTGATGTGGCCAGCATCACATGGCCTGAGGCAGAGCATTGCTGCCAAAACAATATGCAAAGTAGCCATGTGGTGTGATCAGCAAAAACTAAAGATAGTTTAGTAAAGATAGCTAAAAACCCAAAAGATAATTAACTGATGAAGTGCTGGCTTACCAGACCAGCACTTCAATTCCCTACTGCTCGTCTCTAGGGGGGCGGAGAGGTTCGGCGGCGCTGCACGGAGGGAGCGCGTCGCCAACCTCCCGTTACAAGAGCTAAGGTATGTATAGACACATCAGTATAGACATCTATGAACTAAACATAAATGTATATGCCTGGCTGGCATGCATTGGTATAGAGTTAACCTTTTTTTAGGGAGAGAAGGTTCATGGTAAGGTAGTTCCAGAAACACTTTACTTAGCTGCGTTCTTGGGCTTATTGAGGAAGATTAACTTTTTATGTAAAGGAGGTGCCAGAGGAAAACTTATGTAAGCAAAGCTCTATCCTAACTAGAAGAAGGAACATTTTTATGGCATATTGACTTTTACTTTAATTTTCAAATTCACTGATTTTAAATGTACTTTTATTCCTTATGCATAATACTTAGAATTTAATTTGGCGTTGCTAATACAGTATTCTGCATGGTGTTACTTTTTGCAATGAAAGCAAAGGAATATAATTCATTAAGCAACTTTCTGAAAAAAAAAACATAATTAAATTGAACGTATATAATCTAACATGCTCCATTTCCTTGGTTACCAAAATCAGAATTTCAATTCACTTTTGGAAAGATTTGCTTAAATTATTGATGTATTGGATAGATTTTCAGCTGGAAGAACATGAAATTCTGCTGCATACGAAATGTATTTTCTGCAGTTCTCGAAGTTTTTTGCATTTATGTAAAACCATGGGATGGGCACTTTAAGGTTTACCTCTTGTTTTATGGTAGGATGATGATGCTTTCAGTTCCCAACCTTGGTGGTGGTTAGCCAAGATTTATTCATAGTATTAGAGATTACTGAATGTCTTAAAATTTGAATCTGGTTCAACCGAATCACCTGTCTGACCCAATTTGGTTCCAATTAAATTATATCCCAATCTCAGGCCTGACTGCCTGTAAAACTTTCTCTTTCTCTCTCTTTCGCTCTCTCTCGCTCTCTCTCTTGCGCTCCTATCCTGGATTCTCCCCAACTAAATCATGAAAAATTCTAACAAACCCAATTTAAGGGCACCTTTGGGCATTTTTTTTATTGTATTGTACTTATTTTGAACTAAAAATCATTTTAAATTTGGTCTTTATTAAAAATATGGAATATTTTTTCTGTACATAGCTGTACCTTGGAACCAGACATGAGTTCGGAAAAGAGTTTTTTTACAGTACAAATTAATGTATGAAGTTATTATGCAAAGTTTTATGAGACTTTGCAAAGTAATAACTTTTGCTCATCTGAGCCACTAGATTCTAATACTGTACAGAGCGCTCAATCCATATAGTATTGGACCAAAGTTTTATGCTAATCGACTTCAGATGTTTCATCCGAAGTCGATTCGCTCATGCCTAAAGGTGGTGAAAGCAATAGTTATATGGTATGGAACATGATGGTAGTTGGCCTGACAATGGCAGTGGTTTGACTGGGCCGGTGATCAATAACTACGAACAACAAAGGCAGATCTATTCATCAGCCTCAGCCGGAGATGTGTGAAAATTCTAACGGATCCATGCCTGATTCATTTTGAGAAAAGTTATGTTTTGTACACTGACAGAGGAAATATTTGTTTGGGTGTGATGACACCACCTCTCTGAGATGACACTGGAGTCTGGACAATGCAGTACAGGGAAAGCCAACTGGGCCTGTTCGGGACACTGCTCCAATTCTGCCTGTGCCCCAAAACTCCATGAAGTCAGGTAACATGGTATGTTCAGGGGAAAGGTCACATCATCTAGAAAACAAGGCCATTTTAAACATTTTTTAATGGACAGCTGGGCAGAAGTATGAATATCATACAGCAGAATTAAATTGCACCACATTTCCATAATGATGAGATATAAAAAATTTAACTTATGGCAGACAGAATAAAATTTTCTGAATGATGAGACAATTTTTACGGACACCTGCCTGGCAAGTCCAACTGATGACACACTGGATTTTAGAGAAGAATTAAATTTTGGAGAAGGCACGAAATGGCACTAAGGACACATTGCCAAAAGTCTGTCTGATGGTATATGGCAAAAACTGTGGCTGGTCGCATAGAGAATTTAAATTTAGAGAAGAATTACATTTTGGGACTACCTTAACCCCAACTAAGTGGTACAGTAGCAACTGCACCACCAGCAATTTGGCCAGGTGGGAGTTCAGGCAAATTTTTGTGAAATTCAGAATAAATGAATTGGAATCATATGGATGTTGACTGGATGTTTAAAGCATTAAAACATCTTTAATATTTCTCTACATAAAGGTATAGCACCCAATGAAGATTTTGTGTGACCATCAGACCTTGGCTGTAACAATTTAACGCTGCAAAATATTATCCCGATGGCTTTTATTTCGAAAGCATTTAGAGGAGGTGATTATTTTCCTTTGAATCTCTGTCATCACTAGCCGTGCCAGGACGTTAGGATTCCAATCAAAATTACATTTTTATGGTGTGTTGCCTTTCAGAGCAATCATTAAACTAATTTTCAATTCTATTGAAAAAGTGGAACAGCTCAATTTCAGTGGGTAATTTCCCATGTACTTCTCATTAAAATGAGGCAGGAATATCTGTCTGCTTTTCCGTCTAGCATAATCTAACAGTAATTACTTCTACAAAAACTTACTTCTTACAAATTCTGAACAAGGGTATGGATTTTCATAATACTGGATATCACGTTGGCTTTATATTAGCAGTTTTTGTTCACAGTTTTGTTAAGAAAAAAGGGTCCATAAATGTTACTCTTTCTCTTAATAATGATTGTCAATGGGAGTCTGTCACCACATGCCTCGAAATAAAACCTTTTGACCGTGTACGTAGATCTGTGCGTGTCAGTTGAAAGAAACGCACTTGGTCCTGTGTTGATAAGCGGCCCCATTTCTGAGAAATAAGCCTATGAAAATGGGCCTCAAGGTGCAAGGAGAGCATTGCTGTTGCACCTTGTTGCACCCAAAGCTCCAGTATTTTATGTGCTGCCGAATTTTCATAGGATGGTGTGATTACATCTACACTGCCCTGTCAGTCAAAGCGTGGGGGGTGAGGGGGGCTCAGACGGTACATAAAGTACTAGAGCTTCAGGTGCAACAAGGTACAACGGCAATGCCCTTGATGCACCTAGAGGCTGATTTGCATAAACTACAAATGGGACCAAGTGAGTTTCTTTCAACTAACAAACCCGCTTCTACACTGTAAGAAGGTTTTATTTCCAGGTATGTCGTGACAGATTCCCTTTAATAATAGTCATTATATCAAAACCTCATCTACAGAAAACAGGGGTAACCTATTAAACATCATTTTTGAGTTAAACATATTTCTGTAGAATTTTCGGTGAGGGTTTTTTTTTTTTTTTCATTTTCCATGTTACAATCTATTTTTAAAAAATGTATATAATTCTGCAATTTTCATACTGGACACTAGGTCAGAATTACAATGACAAGTAACACCTCTGTATAGATAACACGGGATTCACCCTCTGCACTTTGATTGACAGGTCCAGTAGTGATTGCCTAACCCTGTCAAAGTGCACAGGGAGCAGCAGTTGCAGAGAGAGCAGAGCCTCTAGGTGTAATGGCAACGCCACCGTTGCTCCTAGAGGTTCATTTGCATATATTAAAACTTAATTTGTGTCAGCAATGCTGGCACATATGAACATAGGAACGACAAAGATGTCTCCAACTGCCAAGCGCACATGTAACAGGTCAGACGGTTTCATAGGGACAAAACTGCTGACAGATGCCATTTAATATGTGATGACACGTTCACTTTAATTGAGCATAGGTCCAGTGGACAACTCGTTTAAAGAGAAACTTCATGTCAACTCTTACTGGAATTATTATTTAGGAAGTCTTTCAGATGGTTTTGCAATGTAAGAGTGTACCACATATGTACATCTACCACTAGCATTGCCATATTAACTATGTCTATACTGTATGTCAATGAGCACTTCAGGTCCTTGCATTAATATATGCATGCTTAGTCTTCCATATATAGCTACCAGCTCCCTGTTCAGTCTTAGCCTAATGAAGAAGCAGATCTGTTCTATAAAATAAGCTTGATTTTTGTAGAGAAATGATATAATCCAGTGCCTCTTTGGTTCTTTAAACCAGCAATCACAGCATGTGAATTGTGAGCTCAAAACCAGGTTTTAAAAAAAAAAGTATCAAGACATTTGCATAAACTGTAAGCTTCGAAAAGGATTTGCGACACATTTATAAGATGAGGTTTTGCGTGTGTTGAAATGTTGCCATTGGCATATAAAAGTCTTTAGATTTTCACAGATGGAATTACTGGCCACAGACAAATGTACAATATATCCGCGTACTCCTGAGCTTCCCATGCTCCTACAGTACAATGCAGTTTAATTCAGTTTAGAAACCTCTGCATTGTCTCCATCCATTAACAACTCGCCTCGTGCATACAACATTTTTATCCCTGACAGAAAATATGACAGCTTCAATGTCTACTTGGCCACGTGTACCACGTTGAAACAGAGTTTCCAGGGTGAAATAGGAAAGCTATTTACAAAGACTGTTTTGAAAGTCCTCATAGTACAAGACAGTGGGGCAGATTTACTAATCCCATCTAAAATGTAGATAGGTTAAAGGGCATCTTCAACAGATTTGTACCTATGAAACTGGCTGACCATGTACATTTGGTAGCTGAAGGTATCTGTGTTGGTCCCATTTTCATATGTGCCTGCACTGCTGAGAAAAAAGGTATATATGCAAATGATCCTCTAGGAGCAACGGGGGCATTACTGGTTCTTAAAGAACTCCGATCTGTGATTGTTGGCCCCCTGACTGATCTGTATAATCAGTCCCTTCTTATAGGAGATGTTCCTGATGATTGGAGAATGGCCAATGTTGTACCCATTCGCAAGAAGGGTAGTAGAGAAGAAGCTAGTAACTATAGGCCAGTCAGCTTGACATCTGTAGTGGTAAAAATGATGGAGACTCTACTAAAAAGGAAGATAATTGACCACCTAACAATAAACAACTTGATGGACCCTAACCAGCATGGCTTTACTGAGGGCCAATCATGTCAGACTAATCTCATTGATCTCTTTGACTATGTAACCAAAGTACTGGATGAAGGTGGTGCTGTGGATATCGCCTACCTGGATTTCAGTAAAGCTTTTGATACGGTTCCCCATAAAGAGCTGATAGATAAGTTATCAAGAATTGGACTTAACCCCTGGATAGTTCAGTGAATCTGCAGTTGGCTGAAGGACAGATACCAGAGGGTTGTTGTTAACGGAGTGTATTCTGAGCAGAGGCTGGTTACAAGTGGGGAGCCACAAGGATCTGTTCTGGGTCCTGTTCTGTTTAAGATGTTTGTAAGTGACATAAGGGACGGCTTGGTAGGGAAGGTTTGCTTGTTTGCTGATGACACAAAAGTGTGTAATAGGGTTGATGTTCCAGGAGGTGTCTGTAATATGGAGAATGATTTATCTTTATTAGATAAGTGGTCAAAACTTACTGCAGTTCAATGTTTCCAAATGTAAAATAATGCACTTGGGGAGAAGAAATCCTCTATCTGAGCATCGTATTGGCAGTTCTGTGTTAACAAAGACTTCAGAAGAGAAAGATTTGGGGGTAGTCATCGCTGACAGCCTCAAAATGAGTAACCAATGTAACCAGGCGGTAGGGAAAGCAAATCGTATGCTTGGCTGCATAGCTAAAGGCATAACAATCAGAAGTAGGGAGATTGTGATCCCTCTGTATAGAGCTCTAGTGAGAGCACATCAGGAATATTGTGTTCAATTATGGAGACATCACCTGCAAAAGAATATTGCAAAAATAGAATGGGTCCAAAGAAGAGCTACAAAAATGGTGGAAGGTCTAAAGCATAGAACTTATGAAGAAAGACTCAGAGTTTTTAATATGTATAGTCTGGAGGAAAGAAGAGAAAGGGGGAACATGATTGAAACCTTTAAATATCTTAACCCCTTCGCGCCCGGAGCTTTTTTCGGTTCTGCATTTTCGTTTTGCGCTCCCTGCCTTCAAACAGCCATAACTCTTTTATTTTTCTGTTCAAATAGCTGTATGAGGGCTTGTTTTTTGCGGGACAAGTTGTACTTTCCAACGCCACCATTTAATATTGCATACGGTGTAGTGGGAAGCGGGAAAAAAATTCCAAACCGGGTGAAATTGCAAAGAAAACGCTATTCCGCTACAGTTCTACGGGTTTCTTATTTACATCGTTTGATGTGCATTAAAACTGATCCATTACTTTCATTCTACTGGTCAGTATGAATCCGGCAATACCTAATATGTATAGTTTTTCCTGCGTTTTCATAGTGATAAAATAATTAGAAAGTTGCCCCTTTTTTTTTTTTTTCCTTGTCAAATCTTGACCCCTATAACTTTTTGGTATTTATGTGTACAGAGCTATATGGGGGCTCATTTTTTGCGGGACGATCTGAAGTTTTTATTGATACCATTCTGGGGTGTGTATGACTTTTTGATCACTTTTTATTTAATTTTTTTTTTTTTTTAAAAAGCGTCAAAAAACGGCAAATCGCCATTTGGACGCTTTTTTCCGCCACACAATTCGCCGTATTGGAATTTTTTTTTATATTTTAAAAGTACGTGCGTTTTCGGTCACGGTGATACCCATGATGTCTATATTTATTGTTATTTAGGTATTTATTTTTTACTTATACGGAAAGGGGGGTGATTTGAACTTTTACATCTTTTTTATTTTTTATATATTTTTTAACATTTTTTTTTTAATTTTTTTTTTACTATTAGAAAGCTCAAATATGGGCTTATATATTGTGGTTTTTTTTTTTTTTCTTTATGAGCAATTCTGGGTTTTATAGACTCAGAAATCCATGAATTGCTCATTTCTTATCCTGGCCTGCCATCTAGTGGCCAGAATAAGAATTGCACTTTGAAAACTGTAATCCTCACCAGCGAGGATTACAGTTTTCATATGGTGTACAGACACCCCGATTGGCCACACGGGGTGTCTGTACACCACCCGGAAGCGAACGCTTCCGGGTTTAGACGCAACTAGATGCCGTGATCACGTGTGATCACGGCATCTAGTCACCCCGGAAGACGCCGCCGATGTAGTAGGTAGCGGCAAGTCTCTGCTGTTAGAAACAGCAGAGACTTGCTGGCCATGACGCCCGCCGCACCCGCGAGCGGGCGCCATGTGCCCGCATCGCCCCAGCGCCGTACATGTACGGCGCTGGGCGCGAAGGGGTTAAAGGACTGGGGGAAAAATCAAGAACAACATTAGAAAATATTATTTCACTGAAAGAGTAGTAGAAGCTTGGAACAAACTTCCAGCAGAGGTGGTTGATAAATGCACAGTAACTGAATTTAAACATGCCTGGGATAAACCTGTATCTATCCTAAGATAACAATAAAGGAATAATAAAAGGGCAGACTAGATAGACCAGGTGGTCTTTTTCTGCCGTCAATCTTCTATCTTTCTATGTTACCATTACACCTGGAGGCTCAGTTCTCTCTGCAACTGCTGCGCCCTCTGCACCTTGATTGATAGGGTCAGGAAGAGTCAACAAGATCACACCTGTTCATGTCAATGAAATTGGAGAGGGTGTGCATCTGCAGTTGCAGGGAAAGAGGAGTGTGCATCTGCAACAAGTCTCCGCCCCTTCCTGCCTTTTCCTTTTCCTTTATTAACAACATAACACTGTGTCTGGAAACAGACAATCACGTGATATAGTTGGTGCAATGCATTATTCTAACACCCCCACTCAACAACTACTTATCCTGTTGGTCCCATGGCTGGATTGAGTTTTTCATACTTGTACTTGGCTAGTGGTTTCATCATAGCATTAGCAACCATTTTTTCAGTTTCCCAATAAGCAAACTCAATTATGACTCGTTGCACCAAATCATGCAGGTGATGATACTTTACATCAATGTTTTTGCTTCTTGCGCTAATTTTCTCACTACTTGCAAGTCTAATGCATGCTTGGTTATCTACATAGACTATTTTTGGTTGACTTAATGGTTCAACAAGATCTTCCACGAGTTGATTCAACCAGATTACTTCTTGACTAGCGTACGCTGCAGATACATATTCTGCTTCTGTAAAAGACAAAGCAGCAGAAACCGTTTTTTGCTAGACCAGTCGCCTAACTTGAATATGTAACATCTTGTGGGTTTACAGTCCTCTGAATCACAGGCCCAATCTGCATCTACATAGCCTATGAGCATAGATATGAGGCAGATATCTTCAAACTTGTATTTGTAGTTGCTCTCTTAATGGTGTTCAAGTCTGTTTGACGTAATTTGCTTACGTGTCTGTGTTCTACCTTTTGCTGTGATATCTTGTTGAGTCATGTTTACTACGTACAGTAGTGCCCCCACTGCTTCTCTGTAACTTTGTGAGTTTACATGTTTGAAGTTGATGAAGGGATTCCATTTTCTTATCAGCAGCTTTAGTGACTTTCATGTGTAGGTAATTGTTGCATCTTTTCCCATGACTGTGGCTCTGACTCTGGAAAAGTGTTAACCATGTAAGATGAGATGAGTTGAGCCAGGATGCCTTTGTTTGACCTAGTTGATCTGATCTGAGGTTGATCTGGTACTTGATCTGGTTCTTCTGTTGTTTCTTCAGTTGAAGACTGTAGCTAGATTTCTGTATGTTCTTTCTGGTTGCCTTTGGATTGTGACTAGTGTTGAGCAAATTGTAGTGTCTGAAGCGGACTTCAATCTGAATTTCAGGAGAAATTAAATTTGCTGCTTTGTGATAATGAATTGATTATACTTGAAATGGGGTAAAAGAAAAATCATACCTCATACGTTTAAGCACGAAGAGCCAGTTGCCACCATCTTGATTGAAGAGCCTCTGCAAAATCTTGTATGCGGTAACTAGAGATGAGCAAACTTTTCAAAAGTTTGATTCGGCTGATTAGCCGAATTTTACAAAAAAATTTGCTCCGTGACAAATTACTTCATCACGAAGCACATTTTTTTGTAAGTAGGAGGTGCAATGACAGGGAGCTGCGATAGCGCCGCTCCTTGTCATTGTACTCCTCAGATGCCGCATTCATACATGATCGCAGCATCTGAGTGTAAAAAAAGTGTAAAATATCTTCTTGCTTGAAGATCTGGCGCAATATCTCATATGGCGCGAGACTGCTTCATCACGCTGGCCGGAGTGATGACGTCATATGTCACCATGCACAGGATTTTGGCCTAGATATTCATTCTAGATGGCGGCTGACGACCAGTCGCGAGCAAATGGAGGAGGTAAGTATGGATTTTTTTGTTTTTTACAGTATTCCAGGTTAAATCTATTCGCTGATACGAAGCATGAGGACGACCTGATGCCAGCCAACCTGATGATGTCATCATGCGCTGATGATTTAGCTAAGAAGGCAGAGTAATCAACAAAGAGTTAACGGTGCTGTCATTGAAGAAATGCTGGTCATTGTTCATTCTTGTCCTAAGATGGTATAGTACATCCTTGTCTTTGCTTAAAAGTAGGATTGCCCATATTAGCAGTTTACACTAACAGTTGATATTGCCCATATCAAAGGATATTTTCAGAATTTGATGAATTAAAAAAACAAAAAAATACATAAAATTGCTCCTGATCATAAAGCTATATTCACATTAGTTACCCAGTGGTCATATATAAACAGTGGGTGACCAAAGAGATATCACTTTCTATGATCACATGACCTTTGTAAACACATGCCGACATTGTTGGCCCTACCTTTGGACCCATATAGCCATTTGCATGGAGATGTCACGAGACACCCAAAGAGGTGCGTGGAGCTTACTGTATGCTTTATTTAGAAAAAAAAAATTGTACACTCTACTTTGTGCACCACTTTTCTTTTGCTCAGACTAAAAGCGATTACACTTGAAATACATAAGTAACTTGTTGGATTTTACCGTTAAGAATTTAAGTTTTATCAAGTGCTGGATACTTATCTTTTCTTAGAAAAAAACATTGCAGCACGTCCCATCGGATGCCATATGTATGGAGGTAGTGCATTGCTACTAGAGAAGAATAAGGCCTAAAGCATGTGGTCTACATATGATCCGCATTAACCGTGCGTTTGTGCTTCATTTTAGGAAGCGTCCTACTCTTGTGCACAAGAATAGGCATTTTTACAATTAATCCCACGAAAAGTGCAGGATGCACACTGACCGTATCCCTATTTTGCAAATCCTCAATTTGCAGACCATAAAACGGATACGGTTGTGTGCAGGAAGCCTTATTCTGTCTAGGACACTACATTGTATGCCGGCACACAGTGACTTTATAAGGCAGTACCTAAAGGCGCCATCACAGTCTCTTGCACTCAGCTCTGATGTTTCAGTAAGTCCTAATAGTCTAGAAAACCCAATAATGAGTCATCCATGTCTGCCTTGTCCCGCAGGTGCTGGATTATTAGTGTGTACGAGACCCTCTAATGCTCTGTTCACCTGGATCCTGACATCAACCAGCTCACTTATTTCCATTTAATAGGTGACTGTAAGACAAGATGATAGAATTTGACATTGTCCAGAGAGACATAAAGCATTGCCCTGACAATCTCTACCATGCATTGGAAGACTTTGGGATACAAATAGCTTATTTGATTACTGCGGTGATGTAAGAGTCTTCCTTCATTAATGTGATTTCCTACAGGTTTTTTTTAGTTTTTTTTTTCTTACTACCATTCTGGGCAGTTGTATTAACACAAACAGTGATGGATGACTGCAAGCTTGTGCGCAAAGCCCCATGGTTTTACCTTATGCAAATATGATTATCATGTCTAACTTAATGCAGTTCACTGTAACGCAGGGTCATTTTTTTTCTTTCTCCCCTGCTTGACAAATAACATTCCCTTTCTGCACTTTTGAAATGTGGGTGGCTGCTATGGCAACTGTGGGCTCTTCTTGTAGAAAATAAGCCTTTTAAACGTTTTTTTTTTCTTATTGAATTGTGTCTTCCTGAACATTATCACAGTCATTGTGAGCTGAGCATCAAAGATCAAATGTTAGATTATTGCCGCAAACACAATGAAATTTAATGTATTCTGCATTTGACAAGACAAGCATAAAATTCTAGAAACAAACAGACAATTTGTTCCAAACGTATCCTTGTGGAAGAGGCTAAGGGGAAATGAAAGAACTGGGAATACAGTAATTGTGAATGTGCTACAAAGCGCTCATTGTTTTTCTTTCTGTTCTTTAAATGGGGTTTTTCCAACAGATACAAATTGGTGGCAGTGGGATCAGAAGGGCTTAAAAACATAAAACAATGGATATTCTCCCTCAACAAGCCCATACTGCTGCTGTCTACTGCTGCTTCCTGTCCTGCTCAACATGTCAATCACTGACCATAACCACCACTAAGACCAGAGACTGGCTGACCAACCTTTCCTGGCATTTTCAATATGTCGAGCCGGGACAGGAAATAGAGAGCAGTGGGGTTTAAATCAACATCGGAATGGCAGTGCTAAGTGATTAATGATGGTAATTAGTGTTGAGCAAACTTGTGTTTTCAAGTTTGGCATACAAGGTTCTGGTTATCTAAGAATTCCGTTATGGATTTTGCTACCACGGACCATAACTTGTGGTCCATGGTAGTGGAATCTGTAATAAAATTCTTTAATGTTTTTAAATCTACTTTTTTTATTTTGCACTGGAAAACCCCTAACCCCTTTAATAGGGTGCAATTATATTATATATTTTTTATTTTTCTGGCGATATATCATGTATTGCATTCATGGTAAATCCTGAATCTTGTAGCGACTACCTAATCCACCCCCTCTGAGATCAGAACCTTACATAGTCTATTTATGGCCCTTCATAAACTCAGTACAGCCACTATGCTAGGTATAGTCAATCTAAAAATTGCACTGGTCATATGCACACCAAGTAACACAAAAAAGGATACCTTTATTTTGGGTTCTGAAGCAAAATATATATTGAGGCAGGGTCACCTTAATACTGGGTGGCATCTCCCCATGCTATTATTCAGGTAATGGTTAGAGATGAGCGAAGTTTTGTCAAATTTGATTTGGCAGCTTCACGGAAGTTCGACAAGAAATTCAATTAGTTACAAATTATTTTTTAACGAATCACCATAAATATGGTATACCAGGCCAATCTGCCTCAAATTGACAGTGGCCTGTAATACAGACACACAGTAACTACAGCTAACAGAACCAATTAACTATGAATATTGGTGCACTGCACACTTATATACATGGCAATAAATTAGATCTGCATGTAATACTGATGGCACAGTAACTCTACAGCTAACAGAATGGATTATCTATGACTCTTGGTGCACTGCATAGTTATGTACATGGCAATAAATTGTTGCAGAGTCTGTAGTTCAGCAGTCTGCTATATTCTCCCAGCACTCTCTATTAGCAGTTGGAACTTTGCAGCAACACTTTCCCTAGTGTATGAGCATCTTGTTATGCCTCTACCTATGCTCAGCTCACAGGAAAATGGCAGTGACTGGGCGGGATCAGGGTTTTATAGGGCTCTGCCTAGCTGTGACATCACAGGGGGATGGCTACCTGTGGATTGGCTGGTTGCATGGCATTTTGGGTGATATTGCGTTCCGGGACTTGTCTCCTCTAAACATTCCCTTTCTAACACGTGCAGCTGCCATTTTAGAATAACTGATTAATTACCACAAAGCACAAGGAAATTCAGACTCGTTTAGAATCAAAATTTTCGTAAACTTCAGACCCAATTACACTTTGCATCGCTCCACACTAGTAATGGTCCTCCAGATGATGGATATCCCCCTGTGGTATGGCATTGCAATACCTTTCAACTTGGACCTGTAGTTCAGCCAAGGTGGTTGTTAGTGCCATGCATGGGAGTTCTGTCACCCCATTCTGTCCCAGACATTCTCAATGGGGAAGAGATCTGGTGATCAAGCTTGGCAGGGGAGCTGCTAGAGACCATAAAAACATGTTTGGTGGTGCAGGCAGTGTGTGGGTGGGTGTTATCTTGTTGGAACAGTACATCTCCTAAGTGAGTCCAATAAAATAGGACTGCCTTTTTGGAATGTACTGGACGTACTAAAGGCTGGTCAATGTTCCCTTCACAAATACCAGGTGGGGACAGCCATGGTAGCTAATGACTCCTCACACTATGACACCTGATGTTGGTCCTGTATGTCCCTATACTACACCTGATGGCAGCAGGTGCTCTCCAGCCCTACTGCGAACTTTGGGTGACAGTGGACAAAATTACACTATATCTGCAGTGTCTTCATGAATGCATGTGCTGTTTTGGCTTGACCAACAAAATCACCGGCTTTGGGCAGATTCACACAGTGTAGGTTTTGATATAGTTTATGTCATTGAGAATTTATTTTTAACCTTATATAAAGGTCCATGAGATGCATTTGTCTCTGGAAAAAAAGGTGATCAACAGACTGTGTATTTACCATAAACAAAAAGATTTTACATATGAATAATTCATTTTCCTATTTTTGAATAATATTTTTGTTAGATGGAAACAACTGTTCTTGAAATTTCCATGTATGAATTATTAGTTTTCCTGGCACTTGTCAACTGCAGATTAATGTTGATAATTGCCCATTGTCGGCTGTTGTGATTGACTTCTATAGAAGCAGTAGGTTACTCATAGAAAGCAAAAAATTATTTATTTCACATACTGTTGGTAGCTGAGGAACAATATTATCTTCAGGAAGGTTCTGTCATATCACCATCTATACTTCCAATATAATACACAGTAAGTGTGTACAGTTTTAAATGCAGCTCTTCACGTACTGTAGTTTGATCTTGGTGTAAAATAGTGTTTAAAGGAAACAATTTATTTGTTAAAGTGTAACTCATATTTTTTTTTATTTGTGCAATGTGTAGGGTCAGTGATGTTGACCATTTTTGTATTATACTTTAATTACTGTACATTTCTACTAGAAAAATAGCTCTAAAGTGGCCAATTTTAAGTATTAGAAATTGTCCTCTGTCTTCTGTTTACATGACAGTGGAGTCTTGCTCAACACTGTGTTATGTAAACAGAAGACAGAGGAGCATTTCTAGGACTCAAAATGAGTCACTTTAGAGCTATTTTTCTAGTGGAAATGTACGATTTTAGTAATTAAAGTATATTACAAAAATGGTCAGCATCACCGCCCCTACACATTACATGAATAAAAAAAATATGACAGTTACACTTTAAGAAAAGAAACTCCTTGTCACCAACTGATCACCGCAATTCCGGCAGGTGAAAACCCCAGTGATCAGTTCTCATTACCAAGGAAAGGTTTAAGCAGCTGAGCATATCTTCCTGCAGCAGATACTACAGTAGAATTGTGGTACTTACATGGCCTCAATTCAAACATGATGTGGTCATGTAATAAATTTCCCCACATTCTGTAGCTACAAGCAACATACAGCATTTCATAGTCACTCTTCCCTTTGGCTACTAGAAATACCCTTGCCTGTGATGTCTATATGTAGTGCTGAGTGAATTTCTTGAAATTTGATTCAGATTATAGATTTGGCTGAATCGGTAGAGAGTATCAATTCAGATCCAAAAGAATTTGACTCAAGCTGAAAGTGCAACAAACGCACTGAAACGTTGGGGGGTCTCCAAGGACTTTATGCAACTCATTACAAGCTCTTTAAAGAGGCTCTGTCACTAGGTTTTAACCTATGTATTTAAATACATAGGTTAAAACCCCTTGACTTCTACAGTTAAAACATACCTTTATTGCAGAGTACAGCGCAGCGGTTGTGCTGAAAAAAGAACTTTAATCTTTATGTTAATGAGCCTTCGGAGCACCGGGGGGCGGGCTCTTTCTTCCTGAGCACCGCTTCTTCACCGCCCCCCGGGTCCCGAGGCTCTCTCCGATGCCAACGTCCACGCCCCTCTGAAACTTGATTGACAGCGCTAGGCCGTTTGGCCTAGCGCTGAAATCCCGCCGGCGCATGCGCAGAAGCGCTTGCAGTGCCGAACACCGCAAGCGCTTCCATCCTTGTGCGCACGCGCCGTCACTTCGCTGAACCCGGAAGTGACGGCGCGTGCGCACAAGGATGGAAGCGCTTGCGGTGTTCGGCACTGCAAGCGCTTCTTTAAACTATTTAAAATGTACTTAAGGATATTTTATGTTTTTTTTTATTAAATGGTTAGAAAAATGTTTCACTTTCCATGGCAAATGTCTGCTGGTTTGTATGCACACACACTGCCTGGGGTTATGTGATCCTCCTTCATCTCTCATGCCTTCTGATCTAAAAAATGGCTTTTTAAAAAATCACCAAAAATTCTGATTCAGATTTGACCCAATTTTTTTGAAAATTCTGGTTCAATTTGATTTGTTTCGAATTGATTTGCTCATCTGTATTCACACGCCTTAAGAAACCCTTAAGGGGTCATCCTACTACAACAGCCTTTTCATTGACAGCTCATTAACTTCATTGATGCTCACTTTTCAAGGAAGAAAGTAAAACGAGAATTATTTTATTATTACATTATTCTCATTGGCAGCATGGTGGCTCAGTGGTTAAACCTGTTGTCTTGCAGCCCTGGGTTCGAATATGATGAAGGGCAACATCTGCATGGAGTTGACATGTCCTCCTTGTGATTGTGAGGGCTTCCTCTGGGGAAACTGTTTTACTCAAACTCTCCAAAAACATACTGACAGGTTTAGTTTGGAATTTAGATTGCGAGTCCCATTGGTCAATGTTGTGAGTGATGATCTCGTTAGACTATATAACTGTGGAATATGTTGGTGCTATAAAATTCAATAATGCTCATTCAGCTTTCATGCGCTTGATGTTGAACAAAAGAAAATAAGCTCCTGAATGCGTACCTGAATTATTATATGAAAATATTTTATCCATTATTCATTTTTAGAGTATCAGATAGAGAATTATTTCACAAGCCATTTTACCCTAATAACACAGGCAATAAAAATAGAAAGAGCAGCGTCGGTTCCATAAGGCTGAGCACATTACTTTTTATGACAAGCTATTGTCATGACTTGATTTGTGTCCAGATTCTCAAGACAGCATTCTGCTGTAAAAATGCTCAGCAGTTTTGCCAAATTGAAAATGCTCTTGGTCATTATGCAGCACATAGCGGTTTTGCCCAATGTCAATGCCAGCATTGTCAACAACCCACTTCTATCCCTGTCTTTGTATATTTCAATATAATGTGTGAAAGCATTCCTAGTGATAAACTCAACTGGACCAATGTGCTTACCCTACAAAAAAAACTAAAAAGTGTAATGTCTTTCCTTCACATTACTTTACAATTCAATGGCTTCCTCTTAACAATCCCCATTAACTGAATCAATTCCAGGAAATGATTCGGAAGATTAAAACTAGCTTTGTCTATGACATATTATGCTCATCCTATAGTAAATCATGAATCTTGAACCATTGGCCAGGTTTAGGTACAGAGGGGTTTTTCTGGATTTTAACCCTTTGAGCCCCGAGGGTTTTTCGGACAAAAAATGGCGAATTGGCCATTTTGACGTTTTTTTCCATTTCGCTTTTTTCCGTATGGGAAATTATTTTTTTTTGTGTTTTCACAGACGACGATACCCATGATGTGTATTTTTTAAATATTTTTAATACTTTTATTTTTATTTTCGGGAATGGGGGGTGATTTGAACTTTTATGTTTTTTTATTTTTTAAAAACTTTATATTTTTTTTTACACTTTTTTATAGTTCCCATAGGGAACTATAACTAGCAATCATCTGGTTGCTTATATCATAGACTCCAGTGCACTTACATTGGAGTCTATGAGGATTTCAATGCTTTCCTATGGAGCCCTACAGGCAAGGCTCCATAGGAAAGCCTATGCAGCAGCCTCCTGTTATTGACTATGACAGGGGCTGCTGCAGGCACGTTCCGGCTCCTCCGATCGCCGCCTTCGGGTGCTGCGGTCAGGCTTGACAGCCGCACCCGAGGGGTTAAATGTCCGCGATCAATAGCCGCTGTTGCCTGCTAGTAGGGTGTTCAGGTCACCCGCAGCCATCACGTAGCGGGCGCCATCTTGAAACACGTGCCCAGCGACATACTATTACGGTGCTGGGCACGAAGGGGTTAATATTGATGGCCTATCCTCAGACGTGACCATCAATATCTGATCGGCAGGGGTCTAACATCCCACTCCCCCATCAATTAGCTATTTCAGAGTAGCTTCTGTGTCGGAACTACATCCATTGTGTAATGGACAGAGATTCTAACTGCAGCACTGCTCCCATTCACTACAATGGATGCACTTGTGTACTTCCGACAACGAAGATACTTTGAAACAGGTGATTGACAGGGGGTGGGGTGGAGTGTCAGACCCCTGACATTCAGATATTCATGGTCTATCCTGAAGAAAAACCATTAATATCAAAATCCAGGAAAATCACTTTAACCCTTTTTCCAACCAGTGCCATACAGGTACAGCACTGGTCTGGTGTTTAAAGATGAAGCCTGCTCCACCGGGCAATAGACACCGGGTTTCTATTATTTCCCATAGCAGAGACCCGGGGCTTATGTCTGTGATTGGATTTACATTTAATGCCTCAGATACCATAGTCAGTTGTGACCACAGCATCTGAGGTGGCTTTCCCCCAGGAGCATAGCACCATTGGGCCTGAATTGCTTCCCCACATGCCAATCAGGGGAGCCATTCATTTATTGTAATAGTCTCAGTCCCTCTGAAGGATCCAAGGATATCACAGCAGTAATACCTATGGAGCCCTGCAGGTGGCAGATCTCTATAGGAACATAGTGCAACTCCCATCTGGCAGCAATGGCAATTCATTGCAGTCTATGGGACAAGCGATCAAAGAATCGCTTGTTAGGTGTTGAATAATATGTGTTTAAAAAAAATAAGCAAAAAAAAGCTTCCCCATAATAAAAAATAAGTAAATAAACAATAAATAAATAAAGATCATTTGCACCCGAATGCTGCAGCATCCCAAAACACCCATTCTATTAAAATATGAATGTATTTATCCCATATAGTGAATGCCGTAATGAAAAATAAATAAAATAGCCTTGTCCCCCTCCCAAAAGATGAATAACAAATTATCAAAAAGTGATACACACTCCAAAACGGTATCAGTGAAAACTACAGATCGCCACACAAAAATAAGTCCTCATTCAGCTCCGTAGACATAAATATAAAAAAGTTATGGGGTCAGAATATGACGACACAAATAAAAAAATATATTTTCCTAACTTTTTATTTATTTTTAATTTAAAAAAACGATATAAATGCAATACCTCAGTGATTGTACTTATACATAGAATGAAGGTTATCGGTCAATGTTACCACACAGGGAATGCTGTAGAAGCAAAACCCATAAAACTATGGCAGAATTGCATCTTTTTCCAATTTTACCCCCATCTGAATTTTTTTTACAGCTTTTTACATTGTACGAAATATTAAATGGTGCCATACAATTCGTCCCACATGTGTTCCTTCAGAGCAATAAATATTATTATGAATAATCATTTTAGCCACATATAACAGTTAGTAGATAGAAAAGAAACTTACTCCATCTTGCTACATTGTATTATTGTCCCCATGCATGACAAATAAGAAAATAAAGCAACTTTGCAAATAGTCTTAATTAACAATCTCCTACGTTTTTCTGTCTACAGTTCTGCATATAACTCTGTGTAATCTCATCCTGCAGTCACACTTCCTCTCATTATTCTTCTACTCGGTGTTAATATACTGTACATTTGGTAGGCTCACAAGAAACTTTTGGAAGTTGCTTTATTTTTCATTGCAGATACATTGGAGAGATAAATAAAAAACTGACTGCCAAGGTGAACATAGAGTTGAAAGAAAAATTATATGAACCCTTTGGAGTTACCTGGATTTCTGCATTGGTTTCTAGCAAAACGTGGTCTGATTGTTGTACTGTCCATTTTACTGAGCACATTACATTATATTACTACTGAACCCATTTAGCCCATATTAGCTGCATTGCGCAGGGCAAGGGTTGTTTTGTTTACATTGACACACTGCTAGGCTGAGGTTTCCGGCTAGGAGTTGCCCGGTGAGATCACTGGCATTAATGGGCGGTCCTTATCGCTGCCCTAGCGCAGTGCTAAAGACCGCCCATTAGTGCCGGTGACGTCACCGGCTAGCATGCCCATCAAAAGGCTGGTATGTTACCATATCGGAAGAAAAAGCCCATGCCAAATCCTCAAATGCTCAACTCATAGGGCTGAATGGGTGAAGAAGGGGTTATATCATATATTCAGCTCTGAACCCAGACAATCCCTTTAAGTAAACATTCACATTACAGAGACAAAAATGAAGTGAACCACTGAATTTGTTAACCTGTAGATCCCCCTTTAGCAGCAATCAGGGGAGTAGCTAAAGGCTCATGGGCCCTGGTGCAAGAGTTCAGCTTGGGCCCTCTTCCCTTAGTGCTTTGTGTGTTTTCTTATGCGGAACAAGGGTCTTTGGGCCCCTTCAGGGTCCTGGGCCCGGTAGCGACTGCTACCTCTGCACCCCCTGTAGCTACACCCCTGGCAGCAATTACTTCCATCAAATGTGGCCTACAGCTACAAATAAAATTTTTCACCATGTTGAGGCATTTTGGATCAGTCCTTCCTGCAAATGTTTGTCAGTTTATCAATAATTCTGGAATCTTTAAACTTGAAACCATAGCCTTTAACTTATAATGTGTAACATGTAGTCTGTGCCATCATCTCTGAAAACTCTATTACAGTGTCTCACCTAGGACAACTACCTACAGTAATCTTCCACATATACAGTCCCTTGCAAATATCAATTTCATAAAACTCCTAACTATAAATCACTGCAGAAAGTATATATAGAATATAGTAGTGCAATATAGTAGTAAATCCTAGATGTGTATGTCCATCAGTAGTAGCGATAATGTATTGATAGTAGCTGCAACGGAAGAGTTTTATTTGAGACCATAAAAAGAACTGAAAAGCTGTGCAACATGCCAAGCTGTATGAGAGTGGAAAGGAAATGGTTCTTACAGTCATATGTGTGCCAAGATTTTGTCAATTCCCTGGACCAGCACAACTATATCAGTGTCATTTCTGTGGTCTTTATCCTTGACTATATGATGTATCCTGTTTGATGACTATCCTCTAGATCTGTGGTCTCCAACCTGTGGCTCATCAGCTTTTGCAAAGCCATAAATTAAAGTATGCTCTGATTTGTAGTTGTCACTTGTAGTTGTCACGACATGCTGGATTTCGTAGTTTTGCAACACCTGAAGACTTTTGGGTTGTGGACCACCAATCTAGATGTTGAAAGGATAATTGTTTTGAGCTACAAACCAGCTGCAATATTGATGAGATATGGGTAAAAGGGCTGCCCACAAGCAAGATTTTTTCTCCTATCGAAAAGACAGGGGATAAACATTTGAGCACTGGGGGGTCCAACCATTGTAACCCCATGATAACAAAAACAGATGTCCTAAGTTTCCCATATTAAATGGGTTTTCTGTGATTTTAATATTATTGACCTATTGTCAGGATAGGTCATCAATATCAGACCGGTGGGGGTGCTGGGGGGGTAAAAGTGTATAGGTACGAGCAGTCCCACTGAAATGAAAGGGAATGCTTGTAATTACACCTGCTCACCGATGCGATGCCGATGGCAAGCAGGTAAACAATGAAAGCTTGGCCTTCTCTTCAACCAGCTGATAGGCGGGGGTGTGGGAACCCCCTTCAATCTGATATTAAAATCACAGAAAACCCCTTCAATGGAGCAGTAGCCATTGCTACCTCTGTCAGTCTTATAGACAGTAAACAGAGTGCTAGTGTGCATGTGTAACCACCATTCCTTTGAAACAGGGGACTCAGTAACTCCTCTGTCATGATCATAGGGGATCCAAGCAGTCAGACCCTCAGTGACCAGTTATTACTAGTGATGATCGGCCGAGCACTTTTACAGAATGACAATAATACCCCCAAAAAACGAAGATAAAATCGATTTTAGAGGAAATATTGTTAGGAAAAATATATTTAATTGGACGTTAAGCGCAACTGCTGCCAAAAATTACACGGATGAGGCACTCCGATACAAACGGTATATTGCATAAAGGAGGGCCTCATTCACATTGTGGTATAATTGTTGGACTCCTACACTCATAAAGCTTATGCACAAAGTGAAAGGGTTGCCAAAAATTAAAAGGAACAGGCACTCCAATACCCCTTTATTACACATAAAGGTGGGCATCAGACAAACCCGTGAAAAATTCTGATTGATGGCCTGCTGCTGACACTCCAAAACAATAGGGGCGACATGCTGCTGCTGCGTAGACCGGCCAAAAAATTAAGGGTGACATGCTGCTGCCGAGCAGGCCGTCAAAAACATTATGGGTGACACGCTGATGTCGAGCTGACTGTCCAAAAAATTTAAGGGTGACATGCTGCTACCGCGCAGACTGTCAAAAAAATTTAAGGGTGACATGCTGCTGCCGAGCTGACCGTCCAAAAAATTTAAGGGTGACACGCTGATGCCGAGCAGACTGTCAAAATATTTAAGGGTGACACGCTGCTGCCAAGCAGACCATCAAAAATATTAAGGGTGACTCGCTGATGCCGAGCTGACCGTCCAAAAAATTTAAGGGTGACACACTGATGCTGAGCTGACCATACAAAGCTTGATGTGACATTCTGCTGCAGAGCAGACTGTAAAAAAATTTAAGGGTGACACGCTAATGCCGAGCTGACCGTTAAAATATTTAAGGGTGACACGCTGATGCCGAGTTGACCGTACAAAGCTTGATGTGACATTCTGCTGCAGAGCAGACCGTCAAAAAAATTTAAGGGTGACACGCTGATGCAGAGCAGACCGTCAAAAAAATTTAAGGGTGACACGCTGATGCCGAGCTGACCGTACAAAGCTTGATGTGACATTCTGCTGCAGAGCAGACCGAAGAAGAAATGATCAGGGGCACAGGTTATGTTTCTGGACACATGCTGGTGTAAGGCGGGGACAGCACATCAAGAAAAATAATGGTGGCTGGGGGCTGCGTAACGAGGGACAGCCACTGCCATCAGTCTGCGAAAAGCCTCGGTGTCCACCAGCCTAAACGGCAACATTTCCAGGGCCAGCAATTTAGAAAGTTGGGCGTTTAGAGCTATGGCCGGTGGCAGGGTATTTGCGTTTGCATTCAAATGCCTGGGGTAAGGACATTTGAAGGTTGCACTGGGACACTGTAGTGGATGTGCTGGCTGATGGTTCTTGCGACGGTCCAGGTGCAGGGCGGGAGGCATCTGGGCCTGCGTGTTGGACAGCAGGTAGAAGAGGAGGCAGTGGTGTGACCTGCAGACACAGATCGTAGACCCAGGCGATCGGCCCACCTTTTAGGGTGCTTTGCTGACATGTGACGGATGGCTGACATGCTGGTGGTGGGCAGGTTGCTGGTGTTTACGGCCCTTCTCATCTTGGTACGGCACAGGTTGCAAATTACAATCCGTTTATCGTCAGCACTTTCCTCAAAAAAACGCCAAACTGCAGAGCACCTCCAAGCTCATAAGGGAGATTGCCGCAAGGAGCTGTTCCGGGGAACAGTTTTGGGCCTGGTTGGCGTGGCCTGCCTTCTCCCTTTTGCCACCCCACTGCCTCTTCCAGCCTGTTGCGCTGCTGCGGATCCCTTCCCTCTCTGTACTGCTGTCCTCGCTCAGCTTGCCACCTTCTCAAGTTGGGTCAGCGATTTTATCATCCACCACCTCCTCTTCCACTTCCTCACTCTGTTCCTCCTCCTGACATAGTGAGCTAACAAGAACATGGCTGAACTGCGTCTCATCCTCATCAACAACCTCTTGAGACACTAGTTGCCCTTGACTTATTGGCAACTGTGTCTCATCATCATCATGCACCTCGTGAGACGCTACTTGCCGTTCCCCACCGTCATCTTCTTCAGACTGTGTTTGCTCAATAGGTTGGGAATCAGGGCACAATATCTCCTCATGTCCCACTTCAAGCGGCCTTGGTGAGAGGCCCGAGCCAAGGAACGGTGATGAAAAAAGATCCTAGGAATATCCAAATGTGGGATTAGTTCTTTGCCCAGGACTCTGCATGGTGGGAGGAAGGAGGATCAGGGTGAGGATGCAGTTGCCCAGACTCTTGGCTACTGAGACTGGACTTTGTGGAAGAGGGGGTTGTTCTTAACTGACTGGAAGCATTATCAGCTGAAATCCAACCGACTACCTGCTCGCACTGGTGTGGCGACAAGAGTTGTGTCTTGCACCGCCCTGCAAACTGTGATATGAAGCTAAGAGTTTTGGATGACTTTGTTTCTTGGGCTGTGCCAATAGGCACAGTTTCACCGCACCCAGAGCCATGGCCTCTGCGTTCACCATCAGCAGCACGCCCACTTCCTCATCCCTTACTGCTCGCCTTGCACATATTATATAGTATATATGCAACTTTGTCACAAGTACAGTAGTGCAGATTGTATTAAGTATAAGATCAGAAAAATTTCACTGAATGTCAAATATTTAGAATGCGCAAACGTTATAGAGCAGACGCAAATGAGGAACAATGGCCTAAATTAACGGTAGAAAAAATACCAACGGATGTTAGGTATGTAGACTTTTGAAAGGTTCTAATACACACGCTGTGCATGTAGTGGTAGTTTCAGGCAGACTTGCGTTCTTTTTGCCCCAAAAGAAAAAAAAAGTAAAGCCAGATATAACAATGGACTTTTGTGAACAGAACTACTAGCCCTACCTAGCCAAATCTTATCCCTACAGTATAAGTCCCTCCTTGCGCAAATGTTATATAGCAGATGCGAATGAGGAACTGCGGCCAAAATTAATGGTAGAAAAAATACCAACGGATGTCAGGTATATAGACTTTTGAAAGGTTTTAATACACACGCTGTGCACGTAGTGGTAGTGTCAGGCACACTTGCGTTCTTTTTGCCCCAAAAGAAAAAAAATGCAGCCAGATTTAACAATGGACTTTTGTGTCCTTTGAACAGAAATACTAGCCCTGCCTAGCCAAATCCTATCCCTACAGAATAGGTCCCTCCTTGCTCAAGTTATACTGCAGACGCAAATGAGGAACTGCGGCCTAAATTAACGGTAGAGAAAATACCAATGGATGTCAGGTATATAGACTTTTGAAAGGTTCTAATACATACGCTGTGCACGTAGTGGTAGTGTCAGGCACAGCAGAAATAATAGCAAAGGATGTCAGGTATATAGTATACAGAGAGTATCATACAGCATGCAGCAGCTGCACAAGTGGCGTTAATGGCAGACCACCTAGCGCTATTTTTAACACCCCCAAAATAAAAAAAAAATGTTTGCCAGCAAGATAGAATAGCCCTTAAAAGGCTTTTGGGTGTTATCTGAGCAAATTCTATCCCTGCCTAGCGTTCTTCTGTCCCTACTCTATCTGTCCCACTTTATAGCACCTGATGACGCGTTCCCGGCCAGCCAATCACTGTAATGCCAGTAGCTAACATGGCTACTGGCATTACAGTGAATGCCAGTACCTACCCACACGCTAATTGGCTCGAGTATGGCGCTCGAGCACATGCGTTGTTCGGCCGAATATGTTCGCTCATCACTAGTTATTACCTATTGTTTAGATGATAAATGTTGTTCATGGGTCAACCCAACAGTGAGAGGTCACTAATATTTCTTCACCTTGTATGTATTAATGTCATTGATGTATATGATCTTTATTTTACAGATGTACATTACCAGCACCATTAAAGCCAAAGGGACACGACTTGCCAAACCTGTCCTATGCCTGGGCTTGATGTGTCTGGCATTCCTAACTGGAATAAACAGAGTGGCAGAATATCGCAATCATTGGTCAGATGTCATAGCCGGGTTTCTTATTGGGATATCAATAGCTGTGTTTCTGGTATGTATGGAAACTCATATTTTGTGAATCATTCACAAAGCTGCAATGTATACAGTGCCTTGCAAAAAAATTCATACACCTTGAACACATTTTTTCACATGACTCCCACAAACATAAATGTACGCATTTTATTATGATTTTATATGATAGACCAACACAAAGTAGCAAGTATGTGTGAATTGAAAAGAAAATACATGATTTTGAAAATGTTTTATCAATTAAAATCTAGAAAATGTGGCATGCATTTGTATTCAGCCCCTCTCCCCCGAGCCAATACTTTTTAGGACCATCTTTCAATTAACAGCTGCAGCTTTTTGGGTCTGTCTCTACCAGCTTGCACATCTAGAAGCTGAAATTTTTGCCCATTCTTCTTTGCAAAATAGCAAAGTCAGTCAGATTGTGTCTGTGAACAGCAATTTTCAAGTCTTGCAACAGATTTGTGCAGTACACAACTAATAGTTGTCCTGTGGACAGATTCTCCCACCTAAGCTGTGGATCTCCACAGCTCCTCCAGAGTGACAATTGCTGCTTCTGTAATTAGTGATTTCTTGCCTGAGCTATAAGTTTAGGTAGCTGACCATCTCTTGATAGGTTTGCAGTTGTGCCATACTTCCTACATTTTCGGATGATAGATTGAACGGTGCTCTGTGAGATGTTCAGATCTTGCTTTACACTTCTCCACAACTTTATCCGTGACCTGTCTGGTGTGTTCCTTGGTTTTCATTATGCTGTTTGATCCCTAAGTTTCTATAACAAACCTCTGAGGCATTCACAGAACAGCTGTAGTTATACTGAGAATAAAGTACATTGAGGTGGACTCTATTTACAAATTAACATATTTTTTGCTTTATAAGACACACATTTTGGCCAGGCTCCCTAACTGCCTCCTTAATGATCCAGCAGAGCAACCATTAAGCGTTTTACATGATAAGTGAGAGAGCTGTGCATCTGCATTCAACTCTCTCTTCCAGCCGACACAGGGCAGGAGAATGATCCATTCAGCGCATGGGGAGAAAGGTCCTGCACTGTAATAAAAGTATGGCTTAAGCACTTTTGATGATGTCATCAAAGGGAAGAGAGAGAACAGAAGAACTATGCAGGTGCGACTAGTGCAGGGAAATGTGAGTTTTTATTAAAGATAAATGGGTGTGTATGTGTGTATAGGTTTGTAGCAGAGCTGTATGTGTGTAGCAGGCTGTATGTGTGTAACAGAACTGTATGTGTGTAAGAGATCTATATGGGTGTAGTACAGCTGTATCGGTGTAGAAGAACTTGATACATTTAATGAGGTAACCACATGCACCATTTTTGGTGCAGTGTCTGGATTTGGGGTGGCCCCAATGCTACCTACGTGTTGGTGCTCTACTTAAGGCATGGTAAGGCATGGTGCCTCCCAGTGGGAAATAAGTCCAGAGAGCCAGAGTCTGCAGTAAACCAGTGTGCTTCTTTACTAGAGAAATTCAGATGCAAAACAATGAAAAACAATGCAGGCAAGGCATAGAGTTGACTTCTCCAGTCTCCTCCCTGGCAGAAGAAGTGTTTGATGCTGAGGAAAGGCCTAAGCTAGCTATCCTTCTCTCTCTCAGAAGGCTGGTACCCTGAGCAAGGGCCCATGGGCTGTAGTTCAGTAGTCCAGGTGGCTCCTTGGTCACAAGGCTGATGACCCATGGTCTGTGGCTGAGCCCCCATCTCAACCCCCCCTCTTCTTCTAGTCACTCATGCAGACTGGCATGATACTCAATGGCAATGACACAGCAGTTTTTCCAGACAAAAATAATTTTCCAGACATAACAACATAACTAAAACCAGACATTCAAAAGCTCAGTCTGTCTGGTTTTGCTGGTAAACAAGTTTGGCTTTTCCCTCTTCTTTGAATCCTATGGCAGCTATGGAAAATTACCAGCTTCTCCTTCAAAGTCCCAAACGTCTCTCAGTATTCATTAACCCTTAGAACCTTATAAATACAGTGCAAATGAACAGGATATATATCACAACATACATATAAAACACAGTTAAACAGTACTAAACAGTGAAAATTAACCCTTTCAAGTGAAATAAAGTAAGAAGTTTATAACTTTGCATAGGGGAAACAGGGGCCAATGTCCACAAATGCTCAAACGTCACAGTACCCCTGCTCCAGGGCACTACAGTTGTTATTACAATGGTCAGCAGATGAAACAGTAAGGGTAACAGGAGCTGACCAAAACTATTGCCCCTGACACATATTACACCCTAAAGCTACTGAGCTTGACCCCTCCAGTTCAGTAAAACACCAGTAAATCACATTCCCTTCAAAGAGGACCAAGAAGATATTTTTTTCTGTTGTCTAAACCTGGGGTGCAGCTTATAGTCCAGTGCATCTTATAAAGCGAAACATACAGTAGGTGACTTCTGAAGGCACTGTATTTTATTTAGGGGTATCAGAGAACATGGAGTTATACAAATGCACACCACACTTCTAGACTTTTATTTGTTAAAAATGTTGAAAACCATGTAAGAATCATTTTCTTTTCACTTCACAAATACTTACTACTTTGCTACTTATCCCAAAAAATGCATTTAAGTTAGTGGGTGCAACATGGTGGCTTAAAAGATGTCCCCTTGCAGAGCTGGGGTTCTTCAATCCAATCTGGTGCAGCATCAGCATGGAGCTTTTATATTATCTCTACGTACTTGCATGGATTTTGTCTAGGTAGTCTGGCTTCCCTGCATACTACAATACTTCACTTAGTAGGGTAAATGGCTTTTCAATAAAAATGGTTCTGCCATGTATTTGTGTGTATACCTGAAATAGCAAGATCTTGAACTCCTGTGTGGCTACAGATATATGTTTTCTATTTCTCTTTCTTAGGTATTTTTAAAACTAAAAGTGTGTGTAAAATAAAAGCAGACAATACAGCTGCTACAGGGTCCCTTGAGGATAGGGAGTGAGCCCTGGGTTGTCCAATTCCTTTTGCTCCTATAACCATGTTGGACTTTTGCCATTTGTTATGGGACCCCCTTGCTTCTATAAATGCCACTGTCTAAAATGCAAGCACTTATGCATAAAAGATATTATATATTATAACATGTCTGTTTTACAACAGGTCGTTTGTGTGGTTAACAATTTTAAAGGAAGGCAGGCAGAACAGGAAAAATCACCCATTGATAATTTGGCACAGATGCCAATGATCAGCATTCCCCGGGTAGAAAGTCCTTTGGAAAAGGTAAGTCCTTGATGTTCACTTCTTACTTTATCTTTTGTCTTTGAAAGTGACTTTTGATCTTGTAACATAAAAATAGGCATCTGACACAAAAACTAGTTGAAAGGGTTCTTTTTTTTATTAAATATTTCTTTAGCACATACGTTATATCACTACTGCTGGCAAGCTGCTTCCCCCCATTTTCTGCTGCCAGCACAGAGTCAGAATAGCAGAGTAATTTGAGACAGACTGGCTGCCAGGGATCCACCAATTGACTTTAAAATAGGATTGTCATTTGCCAGGCAGTACATCTACGGTATAACAACTAAGATTCAAGATGATCAAATATGAGATGAAGCAAGGACACTTGTGAGCATGCAAAAAGAGATTTGCTGATTTTCTGCTGCCAAATTTAAAGTGTAATTGTCTTTCACATTATTTTTATTATTGTGTAGGGACAGGGATATAAGACATTTTTTTAATAAACTTTATGAGGGAAAGATGTTTTTTGTTCTAGAATACAGGATGTAAAAAGTTTTCTTAGCAAAGCTTTAAGGAGAGTCTGTCTTTAGCATTTTACTTAGCCAGGGGTGGATTGGGTGTAGACCTTACAGGGAAATTTCCCAGTGGGCCAATGCCCTCCACACAGCCAGCCAGTGGAAGTTTTTGGGGATGTATTTTGTGCTGCTGGCAGTATTTTGTGATGGACTGTGATATTTGCCACTGTTGAGTTAGTATAATGTGGCACAACATGGTTTTGCTGGCCCTGCCTTCCATCAGTTTGGACCCAACTAAAAAACGGGGCCACTTTTGATATTTTTTCCAGGGCCACTTTAAACTCCCAGTCTGCCCCTGTACTGAGTGCTGAAGTTGCCTATGTGTAACATACAGAGGCTTCCAGCCTGCCTTGTGTCATTACCCCCACCCCTGACTATGTATATATGTTCTAAATCACACTGCCTATATGACTTGTTACACACAGGCATCTTCAGCGCTCAGTAGACCTGAAGACTGAAGACAGACTCTCCTTAGCAATGCTCTAAAGCTTTAACAAGAAGACTCTTTAAACTGAAATGACAGCTACACTTTAAAGGGAATCATGAATATTTGGGACTCATCACTATGCACAGGAGCTTTTCAATAGAAGATTAAGGAAAAATGGATGGGTCAATTGGAGAAAGTGACCCAGCATTTTGCTAAGGAGATCTGACGCTTTTTTATGTTGCTCGTAGTTAGGACACCATAAAACTATAAAAAGGCTATGTAAATTATGCAATTGCTTTTATTGCTTCAGTAATAAAAACTAAAGAATATTTTATTGTAGAAGTCTTAAGCAGACAGACCCATATGCCTCTAGGGTTACAAACTAGCCCTGTGTGTAGTCTGATCCTGAAGACTTTTGTTACTTCTCTTTCTCTGCCCTCTCATCCTGATAATGTACTGTAGAAATTAAGAAGATGAACTGGAGAAACAAAACAAATGAGGTGAAGTCCTGTCCGCCCCTGTTTTACCACAATAACCTTCAGTGGTCCAGCAGGCAGGGGTGTAACTGCCATAGAGGCAGACCATGTGACTGCTCTGGGGTCCAAGGCAAGAGGGGGCCCAGTTAGGATCATCCCCTCTTCTACTGGGGGTGAAAACTTGGTCAGGACTCTACCCTCTAAAGGAACAACTTTTAGCAAATGAGGCAAATCAAAAAGTTCATTAAGGGTTAAAATAGTGGGTGCCAAGAGCTTCCACGTTTCCTAGGGGATTGCATGCTGTTCTCTTGCTTGGGGTTTAGGCAGAAATCCTTCTGTCTTGTGTAGAGAGCCTTGTTTGATCCTTGCTATGGGGCCCTTACTTCTCATGCTGATGATTCTCTTGATGTCCATGTGGGTCCAAGACAGGGCACGTGATGGAAATGCAATGGCCAGCATGTGATGTTAAGAGAGCTAGACCATACACCAGGCCATACTCAACAAAAGTATTTTTTACTTTGTGCATAATAGGAGTAAAAGTATATCCAGATCTTATCACTACACAGTGCAAATTCTTCCTAGATTCCCAAGCATGAGCTAGGCAGTTTTTTGCAGAAATGTACTTCAGGTTACTCCTACTCTTACTAAAAAGATGGTTATTAGGATCTCTGGCTAGCAACTACAATCTAGCAACCATGGTTGTAGTGTCCACTAGTCTGGGGCATAGGGTGTCGTAACTTGCTTCCCCTTTGCAGCAGCAGGGTCTGGAATGCTTTAAGTAGGGTATGGAACCAGGACACAGAGCCAGCCCACACTTCATGTCTGGCCATGCCTGGCTCATGCTGATTGTGTAGTATATTACATTAGCATTACAAGCAATACATAACAAACCAAATTCTGCAGGTACTCCGAGGTCTAGGGTACTGCACTTCTATACTACAAATGATCATTTCTGTACTTAATTTAAACGTAGCTGGAGTATGTAAACAGCAAGACTTGTAAAACTCATTATTATTGTAATACCACTCATTCTCATTTGTAGAGCATGAAATTATTTTAGCAAACACAAAAATTGCTGTAGAAAAACATAAAATTATTACTTAAATAGTAATTTAAACTTCACATCCACATCTATTGAAATGTGGACCTGGCCCAAGTCTCTACCATATGTTCACTGCAAAACAACATGTATCAGATTTATTTGTATTAATATTTGGTGCATTAATCTAACAATAGTGTTGAGCGAGCACCTCTGTGCTCGTATGCTCGGGTGCTCTGGCCGAGCACTAGGGGTTGTTCGAGTTCTCGGCCGGGCACCCGAGCATAATGTTAGTCAATGGGACTAAACCAGGCACCCCCTGCTCAGAAGAGGGGAGGGTGTCTGGTTAATAGAAAAAGGTCAGAATCGCGACTTCTCCTCTTTTACTCCTTTCACTCTTAAAAGTATGCTAATTAACTGAATTTGTACGCATTAGCGCACAATGCAATCATGTACAAAATGCGCGCGCATTAGTGAACGAAATGCGTATGCATTAGTGAACAAAACATGCGTAGGCAGTAGTGAACAAAAATGTGTACGCATTAGCATGCAAATTCGTACACATTAGCGTACAAATCAACATTACAGTGCGGGGAAGAGACTCGAGCATTGCGCTCGAGTACACTCGGTGTTCAGTGGACCCGAGCGTAGGCATGCTCGGCTGAACAGCGAGTTCGGCCGAGCATGCTCGCTCAAAACTATCTAACAACTATTCATACACGTAAAAGTGTTTTATTTATAATTCTTCACGTATGTATTAAGCTTTAACAATTAATATGAAAAGGAACCAAGATTATAGGGGTTGTCCACTTTGGACAATCCCTTTTTGTTATAAGGGTGAAATGTGGCTAATCACAAGATGGACTCCAAGGGAAAACCCCAAGTAATCAGCTGTATTGGACCTGACAACAAGTGTTCAATTTGCCTGCAGTGCCACTACAGGTGAAATGAAGCATTACCCAGTTCCCCTTGAAATTAAAGGGTTTGGTCTATCTCACACATTGGTGGCATATCGGTAGTATGTCACATGGGTGTGGGTCACATCTCCTGGATTTGCAACTATTTCATTATTATTATTAGTATTAGTATTATTTATTTTTATTAAAGTGCCATTCATTCCATGGTGCTGTACATATGATAAGGAGTGCATATACATAATACAGACAATTGCAATAAGCTTGAACAAATATAATTACAAACTGGTTCAGACGGAGAGAAGACCCTGCCTGCAAGGGCTTACAATCTACAAGGTATGGAGGTAGGACACAGTAGGAGAGGATAAAGCTGGTCATGGAGGTCTAGCAGCAGCAGGGTCACTGCTTGTAGGCTTGTCTAAAGATGTGGGTTTTGAGGTTTCTTTTGAAGGATTCCACTGTAGGTGAGAGTCTGATATGTTGGGGTAGAGAGTTCCAGAGTATGGGGGATGCACCGGAGAAATCTTGGAGGCGATTGCAGGAAGAGGTGATAAGAGGAGAGGAGAGAAGGAGGTCTTGAGAAGATCAGAGATTACATGTGGGGATGTATCAGGAAAGTAGCCCAGATCTCCAGAAGGGGGCCCCAAAGCGAAGGAGAGTGCACTGTGCATGCTCTGCTTCAAACATCTGATCGGTGAGGGTGCCAGGAGTTGAACCCCCACCAATGATGTATTGATTATCTATCCTGATTACTAAACTCTCAGAAACCCCCTTTAAATGTTGACTTGCGCATTCTTGTTTTGAGGTCTCAGATCCACATGTAGATTAATATGCATGAGAACATTTGTACTTGGTGTTTTTAATTGAATGCAGTGAAGGCAAATTGTATTTTTCTCCGTATGCAGTCCAAATTATACATACATTCTTGCAGCCTTTCAAACATTGAGTCAACAATACATGTCATTTCTCCATGGCAACCACAGAGCGAGGCACTGTGCTTCTGTTACTTTGCAATCAACCAACCAGTGTGTGTAATTGGTCTATCTAACCCTTCCCATTAGTACCCTGTTAACAGTCCTTGAAGTTAAAGGGTTGGTGCCCACTCTTGTCCATAAATGTTTGATAATTCTACAATACCACCCGTCTGGAAGGGCGCGGGGCCAAGAAAATTATGATTATTAAATTAACTGCTGATTTCCATTACATGTATATCACCATAAGGAAAACATATTGTTTAAATAATAATAGTAATTCACCCTTGAATGTTCTGTCTGCTTTTGGACCAATTTTTTTTTTCTTCCAAATCAAGTTATTGTTTCACCCATTGATGCAGCTGTTTGAGGGCTTGTTGTTTATGAGATGAGATGTCTTTTCCAAGGGCACGTTTTTCGGATACATATATTTTATTGATTACCTTTTATTTTTTTATTTTTTTTTTCCAGTGGATAAAAAAGAAAACTATTGTTATTGTTTTTTTGCATATTTTTTTCTGCTGTTTACTGTGCAGTGAAAATAACAAGGTGATGCCAGGTAATGGATGCAAATGCGGCAAGCATTTTTTAGCTTATGTTATATTCAATCACTTTTACATGACAAAACTGGTTTTAGGGAAAGAAAAGGGCCACTTTTTGAGAGCCATAGCTACCTTTTCCATATGAGGACTTTTTTTGAGGGATGAGTTGTAATTTTTAATGTTACCATTTTGGGGTGCATATCATTTTTAGAATAATTTTTATAAATCTTTGTTGGGGGATAGAATGGCGAAATATGGGCTAATCTTCTTCTTCATCTTCTCTATTTTCATTAAAATAGGAGTTTTGAAGGGTCTTTAAATGTTATTTCATTTTTTAAGCTAATTTAAAGCTGCAGTAATTGCAGTAATACATAATACTTTGAAATATTCAGTATTCCAAATCATTATAGGCTGTCATTATAATACTGACCTATGACAGCCTATTAGGCCATGCCATGCCCATAGCATAAATGGGGGCATTGTTAGACCTTTGGTGCCGTAGAATCTCATCGGCAAACCATGATTGCTTCACAGAGCGCTGATGTGTAAATAGAGGGAGCAACCTTCCTCTGTCAAACTCCTTAGATGCCACAGTTGCTATTGACTGTGGCTCCTAAAGGGGTTAAAAGGCCAGGATCAGAGATTTCTCTAATCATGACCATTACAGCAGGAATCCAGCTATCAATCGGCACTACGTCTGTTGATTGAACGGGCACAGCCCCTTTGCCTGCATGATGACCATAATGTACCTGTATGCCATGGTGCTTTACTGCATGGTAATCTATGATGTCCTGGTAGGTCATGGTCCATTAAGGGGTTAGTAAAAAAATTTGCAGCGACTCATATTATAAAATTGAAACCACAATGAATTTATAAAATCCAATGTGTGAGCATAAACACTCATGAACATGACCATAGTATGGTTCCAATTTGTAGAGAAGCATAATACAGAACCCACAAGACTATACTGGACCTCTGCGTGCTTCTGTTTCATCACGTTTTTTCAGTGGTTCAATTCAAGCTTGGCTTGTATGCAGAAATGTACTTAATAAGACAGAAACTATAAAACATAACTAGCATAAATCATGAATAAATAATTTACCGTGGATACTGTACATGCTGTAACATGACAGTACTAGTAATTCATTGAAAATTATAGTGACATAATGAGGAGTCACTAATATAACAAACAGATCCCAGCAGGCATTTTAACTCCATAAGACCAGCCTTTTTGGACCTTCAGATTCAATATTTTCTTTTTTTCGTTTTTTCATTGTTACATTTCAAGAGCTGTAAGGTTTTTCCATCAGCAAAGCTGTTTTTAGAGCTTTTTTATGAGAGCTGTACTTGATATTGGCATCATTTTGAGGTACTTTTAGTTTTTTTTGTCATGGACTGTGCGGTATACTGTAAATAAAATGTTGACTTTATTCAGTCGGGACAACTGCAACAAAACCAAATTTATATCTTGTGTTATGTTTAGTGCAGTTTGCCAACTAAAAACAAGTTTTATGGGGGGGGAATATTTTGGTGGTTGAGGGGAGCCCTGTCATCACTATCCTGATCATAGGGCTCCCTTCATATATTACTAGAAAGTGACACCTAGTAGCCTCATGTATAGGGGGTTTTAGGTGTTTTTGAGGGCTTTGAGGTTTTATTTTGTTGGTGTTGCTACGTAAAAAAAACACCTCCAGTTCTAGATGTTTTATGAAAGGCTATGAAAAATATTAAATGCAGAACAAACAGATATTTTCTTGTGTTGGCGTTTTTCTTTCACCCCCTAAGTGCATTTTTTAAGTCAATATTTTTTTTCATTGCAGCATCCTCTGGTTGTGGTGTTCTGCCCTCATTATTTGGCATTTTTGTCCCATAGACATCAATTTTTTTGCCCTGCTTGATAAAAAAAAACAAGGGCCAGTATGTGTTGTGTTTTTAATGACATTTTTGTACAGTACGTATTTTCCGCATACTGCTCTGCAGAGATAGTCAAATTACACAAAGTTATATACTTTGCTCGAACAATATGCAAGGGCATGCAAAAATAAAACACCAAGAAAAACCACCTAGTGGTAAAATACACTATGTGGGCAAAGGTTTCACGAAAATGGCTAAAAAATAAGCTACTTAAACTGCTGAGAAAGTCAATCATTTAAATTAAAAAAAATATATTATATATAGAGATGAGTGAATCATCAAAAATTCACTTCGGCAGAAAAGACTCGATAGAGAAGTAAGGTGTTCATTGTTAGCTATCCGCTAACTGCATAATTTACTAAAACACACGATACAATAAGTGCATAATAGGACACATTACAGTACCTGAAAAAGAATACACACAATGGGCTAAAGTGCTGAACCATTAAAAACAGTGTAGCTAAAATACAACAAAGACATAAGTATGCAAACATTTTAGTGCAATCAATTTCACATTTGCAAGCATAATAGGCTCAGATATACGTGTGAGTCTCTCCTCATGGCTACTTGGCATAAAACACTGGAACTGTCAAGGTTGGGATACATAGAAAAGGGAGATGTGATCCCTGAGCTCTCCCCAACCCCTGTCCCTGCCTAATTGCCTCCGTGTCCTAGGCGACACGGCGACAACCACGAAGACTGCAATTACACTACTAAGGTGCAGGGAAAAGGGACAACAAACAGAGACAAACAAAACACAGAAGAATGGTCAAACAAGCCGCGTCAGAAAACCAGAGATAACGTTAGTACAAATCAGCAGACGGTAGTGTAGTCAGGTACGAGCCAAGGGTCAAATATAAGCTGTCAGGATACACACGATACAAGAGCACAAGCAGGTATAGCAAGGATTTGCAAAAACCAGCAAGGAGCAAAGAAGAAGGCAGGTATTTATGCAGGAAGATATCCCACCCCCAGGTTCTGAATGGACCAGATTTGAGAAGCCACTCAGCCCAGCACCTGAGTATTAACCCTATGTAGACAAACAAAAAACATGAAGATGGGCGTTGGCTCCAAAACAACTCCACAGTGTAAACATGGTTAAAGGCAAGGCGTAGGCACTGAACAGAACCACAAAAAAACTCAGAATACAAAGCAAAAATTGAAAACCTATGTTCTCCGGTGACCAGACCTGACAGGAACACAGTCCAAAATTCAATTGTAATCCACGTGAGGTAATTTTGTAATCCAAACAGGTAACATGTAATCCACATGGATACTATAAAATAGCAGCAAATAGAGAACCCTTTTTGCAAAGCGGGCTCCCAAATAACCTGAGAAGGAGGGAAAAGGAAAATAGGCGCGCTTAGGCGCAACTGGGAAGTTTCTGCAGAATGGGGGGGGGGGGGGGGGATTGGACCTGACAAGACATGTACATCTGGGTGAGAGTCAAACAGGGGGCAATAAAACAACATAAACTAAAAACAGGTGCCAACTAGCTCTTACCCATCAGGTGCAGTCCATGTTGTGGCTCCCATAGGTCCTCCAGAGGTGTCCTTTAAATCAGCCAGTAGAAGGGTTCCTCAGATGAGGGACCTGAAGTCCTCCTCACTGGAACTGCTACTGAATGACATCAGAGGATGCTCCTGCCTCCTGTAGGTCAAGCTGGCTGCCATGGTTGAGCTCCACTGCCCTCTTCTGACAGGAGTCGGACTTCACTGGGTCCGGATGATGGTCACACTGGTGAGCGCTGCAGCCACTTGCGCCTTCACTTTTCTGGATACTCCTGCCGGGACAGCAGGGGTAACGACTTCTGGCTGCAGCGGTTCAGGCAAGGTTGCACCCAGGGAAGAACCACCTGCTCCCCTGGCTGCTGCTGACTTCATTTTCCAGGGTAGTTGGTACTGGATCAACTTTGACTGGAAAGTAAATGATGATGTCATCAGCTGACCCAGCTGAAAGGACTGTGTGGTGGCAATCCAGGGATCAGAGGATCCGGCTGTGGCTTCTCCCTGAAATGGAGGGTGCCATCTGGTGACTCCTGTAGGCAGCACATGCGTCCTTCGCCTGGGGGTTCCTCCGGCCAAACTTCTGGTGCTGATGCAGGTACCAGGGGCTTAGATAGTAAGGTAACCCCGGTAGCAAAGGGGCCTTTCAGGGATGCCATAGGGGTTATATTCCACCTCATCCCTCACATATAGGCTGTGACGGGGTAGGGGCAGGAATGGCCATTTCACTGACCTGCGGCCCATAAAGTACTCCTTGCTGTCCTCGTCGTTCTCCTCCTGGGCGGCGAAGTGAATGCTCCAGCCGCCTCCACCGCAGCAGCCGGCACCGCGAACATCGAGTCAGGACCCAGTGGGATTCTCTTGGCCAATTGTGACACTCTGATGTCCTCTGAACTGGACGGTGGTTCAGGTAACTCGCTATCAAACCATCTCTCCCCACTTTGGTCGCAGTTGCTTCACCATGATGCGGTATTTTGTTCACCCCTGGCTTGAACTGGAGAGGAGGGTTGAGTAATGAGGGAGGAGTCTTCACTCACTATACATGCAAATAGTTAGTTCCCGGTGGGCTGGGCTGGTTTTTCCCGCTTCTGAGGGGGGGTGTCTTCACTTTCCCGCTTTTGAAGGGGCATATTGTCATTTTCCCACTTCTGGGGGCGGGGGGGCAAGAAGAATGCGTACGTAGCATACGTAGCATTAGCGTTCAAAATTTTATGAACATTTACGAATAATACGAAGCAAATCTGAATAAATCCGGATTCACTTTGGAGTAGGAAAAATGGAGGATTCGATACGAATCTACGAAGCAGCAAATAGATTAGCTCATTTCTAATTATATATATGTTATAGCACACGTAGCATATGGCCGCACGTTCAGGTTTGACAATGCAGTTACTTTTGGAAGACAAAATCAGGAGTGAATCATAAAAGGAGAGAGAACATTAAAGAGGACCTGTACCCTCTCCTGACATGCCAGTTTTAATAGTTTCATGCATTCCCCATGTAATAAGACTTGTGGAGCGTCTATTCTTATGTACCTATGTTGTGCCATTCCTTTATTATTCCTGCTAGAAGGTATGAATGAATTGCTATTAGCATCAGAAAGGGTACAGAGGGGAGGTAACAATTTGGGGGTGTGTACCTGCACAGTCTGACAATGGCAGTACTGATTGGGTAGAGTGAGACTGTGCAGGTACACACCCCCAAATTGTATGGCTTATCCTCGTTTTTTAATTCATTTCTCGTTTTGGCTTTCAAAGTTGCATCATGAAACCTGAAAGTGTGCCCATACTCTTAGGATGTGAAAAGGCAGCAAATTTGAATAGCAAAAATAATTATAAATAGTATAATAAATATCATTGATACCCATAGTTCTGTTCAACACAATTGATGACTCTAGAAAAAAGAGACTGCATTGCTTGGGTTGTTAATATTCCTAAAATTTAGTTCACGACCATGAGGTCTTTATACATATGGGTCAGAGGACAGTGGTATACTATAAGTATATTATGCTGTCCCTATAAAGCTCTCCCTAAGACCCCAAGGAAAACATACCCTAGTGGACTGTGACAAACCTTATTTACAGCAAATAGTGAAGTCAAGCCACTGAAATTGAAAGAAGGATCACAGGAAATTGTAGGTTGAGCTATACTTTCCTCAGCATATGCATGCTATAGCCTTTCACGCCTGCCATACGTTTATATAGATGTGAATAAAGCACTTTAGTTGAATTTAAATGAGGAGTTAATTTGACAGATTATCAGGAATGAATATTCCTGCGAAAGCTCTTACCTGACAATGTGCCCTTCTAAAGTTGCAAAATGCTCATTCGTGCTGTCTAAAAAGCGATCTGCTGCCCAGAAACAATTCAGCTATAGGAGGACGAGTGATTGCAATAGCGATCCCTCGTCCTCATAATGTGGAAGTGATTGCTCCAACCCACTCACTTAACGAGCAGTCAACTGACGGAAAGGAGCACTGCTGCATCTTGTCCCATCTAAATGCATCTTTAGGACTCATGCACATGAACATGCTGTGTTTTGTGGTACGCTAATTGCGAATTCCGCAATTTGTAGACCGGAACAGAGGGCCCATTATAAAAGGACATGATCTATAATTTGTGCGAGGTCACGGAAAGGAGTAACAGATGCAGATAGCACACAGAGTGCTGTTCACATCTTTTGTGGCCCCATTGAAATGAATGGGTCCACATCTAAGCCTCAGAAAATCTCAGGTGCAGAACCAAACCACGTTCGTGTGAATGCGCCCTTAGGGAAAGATCTAAATCACTCCTTCTCCCTTTCCATAGACATATATGGGATGATGAAATCTGATCCTTTGGTGAGCAAGCAGTCCATCCTGGTCTCACAAGGCAGATTTCTTACAAATTTCAGAGAGAAAGTTAATTTATAAAAGGGGGGAAGAAGAAAATATCTGACACTAGAACTAGGCAGTTTTCTCTAAGATATATTATAATGTTTCTAATTGCTTATACCTTGGATTTGTGCAAAGATGTTTGAAACTGTTTAAATTGTCCATCAAGCTTCATGTCAACCAAACAATCCAAGTTCTCAGAAAGTTTAGGTATGCCTTGTGGAGTTATTCTGATATTTTGGTATATAAAATATATGCAGATACTATGAGTAAAATAGACATTTGCCCAGTATGCTTTTTCATTTTGACTAGTGAACCCTTTGGGAAGCTAAGATCAGAACTGGTGTCCCTGTTGATCAATTTGTTTATAATGTTGAAATATGTTTTATGTAAGACATTGTGATTAATGGACCTTCTTCAATTGTTAATGAAGGGTTAGCAAACATACTGATAGTATGACGAATAACCACTGCAGTGTAGACTGTAAAGCCAGAAGCCCATGGGAGCATTAAACATGGCTTAATAAAAGGTACTGCTGATTTCTATCTCATTGTAAATTAACACATCTTGACACCAGACAGCTTCTCAAATAGGCCGCACAGCTCGGAGATTAATACTCAAAGACTTGGCAAGATATATTCGAGATTTAATACAAACAAGTGCAAAATCACCAGTCACTCTTTATTTCTACTGTAAATATAAAATGTTGACCCCCAGAGCTTGGACATTGTGATGTCCTCAGATTAGTTCAGGTAGTCTGTGTACAAGGTACAAGTGTATGGATACTCAGGATAAAAATTCTACAAGTAGGGCCACGTACAGTACATGCAGGCTCAGTCTTAGTACTTTTACTTGCCTTTGACTACACGTAAGGTCAGACTGGTAATAGACCCTATAGGGAACTTCCCAGTGGTTCGATGCCCAGGAGGCCGTCTGAGCCAGGCCACCAGCCATGGTAGTTAATGATCTGATGCCCCCCTCCTGACTCTTGAATTCAACTGTATTGCTATCCTGAGGCAACTGGAGTAGGAAGACAGAACGTGGCAGCTGGCACTGGCCACCACTGAGGGGCAGTTTTTGGGGAGGTATTATGTGTTGCTAGGGCAATATTTTGTGATGTGATACTGTGGTATTTGACTCTACCGGGGTGGCATAATGTGCCACAATATGGTATTGTTGACCTCGCCTATTTGTGTTGGCCCTGGCTTCCGTAAATTTGGACCTAACAAAAGGGAGCCATTTTAAGTTCCCAGTCCGCCCCTGACTACACATATAGCAGCCACATCAGTTGCCCAGTCTAAGGTTTGGAGGAGATCCCCTGGATATTTATTAGGACTGCTTTAATTTTATTGTATGTCTTATACTGATGATGTGTGAATTGCATTGGTGTATTTTCTGTTACAATGGCACAATGTTGTTGCTGTCTAAAATATGTCTTGCACTATGCTGGTAAAGGTGTTGTCCAGACTTTTTGAAGTGATTCTATCCTTAAGATAGGTAATCTTGTACCCCAAATTATGGCCATTGAAAAATACAACTCATACAGAAAGATGAAAAAATTTAAGAAATTGCAAAAACATAAAGTCAAAGGCTGGCTCTTGAGGTAAGGCATTAAATAAGGTTCTTTAGGGAATTGACAGTGCTTGATACATTTTCACATCCACAACTTTTCTCAATAAATTTATGATTCAGCTCAAGCTATAAACAGGAGTTAATTACCGTTTACATCAAATCTCATCACTGTTGATATCTGTTTATAGTTCATGAGGGAAGGCAATTTAGTTTTAGTGCAAAGCATTATGATGGCAATATATATGTATAAATTAGCAAGTTCCTGAGATGATGACATTTGGATAGACTTCAAACCTTTCAAGTGACTAAAGCAAACCTTACAATGAAACTTCTCTGAGACAACCACCTAAAATTGTACTGAAGAACAGTCTCCCAGAGGGGTGGTCCTCTAAAAGAATATATCCAGTATGCAAAGTGTAGGAGGCAACTAAAAATTATCTAGGCAAGTGCTCATTCAGACGACCATATCTGGTTTTGTGGTCTGCAAATTGCAGATTCGCAAAAAACACAGATATCGGCCATGTGTGTTCATTATTTTGCAGAACAGAACTGCCAGCCCTATGATCTTTTTTGCAGGGCCACGGAACAGAAGTACGGATGCGGAGAGCACATGGTGTGCTGTCCTCATCTTTTGAAATGAATGGGTCTACATCCGTTTCGCAAAGTTGGCTGTGTGAATGGACCCTTAATGGGTGGTCTTCTCAAAAAGGTGGTCTTTGGAGACTTTTCGCTGTATTGACAATCACATGTACTTGTATATACAGTAGTAATGCTCATTGCAAGAGGGGCTTGTTCACACGTCAGTTCTGTTTTTCAGGATCCATTACAGATTTGATGGATCTGTGTTGCCATTGATTCCATAGGCTAAAAAAAAATTCCTCTTTATTTTTACTAGGTAGGATGGGGCCAGTGTGAAAGGTGTCTTATGAATAGAGATACACAATAGGTACAGTAGTTAATTATTTTACAGATTTTTGCACCTATGCAGAAGATTTGTGGTTGACCACAACATGTTAACCTGGGGCACTTTGCTCTTCTTCCACTTGTTAAATGAAGATAAACTCTGCACCATTCTCATTATCTTTATCCATATATCCAAGAATGCTTTACTAGTATATTAGCAGTAAAAATAAGATTAAAAAGGTTGTCCAGGATTTTACTATTGATGTCCTCCAACACCCCACATTCTCACCGACACCAGGAGTCAGCACTGGAACTACATACATGTTGTTTGTGTGGTGGACGGAGCTGATTACTGAAGCAAATTCCTATTGAAGTAAAATGAGAACATGTCTATAATTACCAGGTCCATCCACTACAGATTGGATGGAACTGTGTAGTTTTGGCTCCAGAGCTACTGCAGAACAGTTGATTGGTGGACTCTAGGGCATTGGACCACCACGAATAAGATTTTCATCCAGTGAAAAGGCCATCAATAGTAAAATTGGTGGTGGTAAAGATGGTGTTATTTAAAACCAGCCCAAAGCCAGTAAGGGTAATAAAATGAAAAAAATAAAGCTATATTCACTAGATAAACCACCACTTTTTCACCGAAGTCCTGGACCTCCCTACCTGTCTTTGTTGAGTGCCACATTTACATGTCCGTATACCTTACGTGACCACTGCAGATCACAGGCCTCAGCTGTATGCAGCACAAGACCACTAAGGCTAGTAATTGGCTTTTGCGATCACGTAGAGCAGGCATCCCCAAACTGCGGCCCTCCAGATGTTGCAAAACTACAACTCCCAGCATGCCCGGATGGCCTACAGCTATCGGCCTACAGCAGGGCATGGTGGGAGTTGTAGTTTTACAACAGCTGGAGGGCCGCAGTTTGGGGATGCCTGACGTAGAGTATACAGCACATCGACCAAAGACTGTCAGGAACGAGAAGAAAGAAGGACTAACTGGTGAGTATAGCTTCTTTTTTTTATGTTATTACATTCAGTGGCTTTGGGATGTTTTTTAAATTGCTCACACAAACACTTCAAGGTATTTTATCATCAGACGTTGAGTATTTCTAAAGAATAGTCTTCAAATCTACATCTATTTGTACATAAACGAGAATCCAGTTCAACTTCTATGTCTGACATAGACCACACAGGATCATATCGGAGAAAGTTATGACGAAGAGGCGGAAAATTCCAATTCAGTCAGGAATCAGTTTGGAAGACTCCTCTCTTGGATCTCAGGAACGAATCGGTTTGAATATCTACATAAAACAAGGCAATAACTGTATGTGCGCGAGAGCGCACCTGTGTGACGGCATGTGGTGCTTGTTTGAGATTGCTGTGGTGATGGTGTGTACAGGAGGGGTATTTCTTAATGAAAACTCGAGTCATTGGTCAAAGAAATGCTTCTCTTTTTTGTTCCATTTTTCTTGACCAGACCACGAAATTCTGAGAATTTCTTGTTTCTAAGCTCAGATGATACCTTCAAGGCTCTATCAACATAGTGTATGGGGCATATAGTTGAGTTATACTTTTTCATTTCCTCGTCTGTACTCTGTGTGCAAAAAATTATGTAACTTTATGAAACATTTTGTCATACAGCAAGACGTATATGCCCATTGGAAAGAAAATAATGTTTTCGCTGTACCAAAAAAAAAATTACACAAATGTAAATATATGTTATTATGTTGAATATGCCCTAAAATCACATGAAAATAGAGCCTTACTGATGATGAGACCTGGAAAGCAATGGATCAAAATGGTGGGCATGGAGCAAAAAAAGAAATCTGTAATCCTTAGGTTACAATTACTATCATGAATGACAGCAAAAAAGGGACTAATAATACATATTGCCTTAAAGGGAATGTGACATCAGAAAATAAATTATTATATAAAGCACATTTTTACGTGAAACAGATTATTTCAGAATTTTTTGTGATTTTTGTTTTAATTTTCAATTTTCCTATCTATATTGAAAAGAATTGTCTAAAATTATGCAGTTTGCATGCAGAGCACCACACCTAATTATAAGATGAGACTTCCTATTCTGTAGAGGTAACATTTCAACAGTTATTGAATTAGTATCACAGTCAATGACAGATATCACCTTTGTATAGATAGCACAGGATCCACCATTCACAATAGGTGATATGGCAGCTTATCTACTCCCTCTTGATTTCTGCAGAGGTCACAGACCATGCCTAGAAAACTCTCCCACAGAAGTCAATGGGGTACACTCCTGTCCACTGTGTCTAAGGCCATTGTGAAAACTGCATGCATTTTACGATTATTTTTTTAAATATAGATAAGAACATGGGAAATTTAATGAAAATCAACAAAAATTCTAAAAAAAAAAACAAGTTTAACATGAAAACTTTATTTAAGCAATAGGTAAATTCTGATGACACATTCCCTTAGTAAAGCTGTTTTCATAGTAAGAATCAATAACTTGGATTAAATGAAAAGACAATACATTTTAGCCAGCACAGTCCATTTAAATCTTTAGCTTAGAACATAAATTAATTTACAGTTAGATGCTTACGAGGGTAGACAGGTCTCAAAAAATAAGACTCCTAAATATTCTATAGATAAATTAAAATATCCAGTGATATCTCTAATTCTAACATAATTGGAAGCAGCACCCTCAAATGCTTGGAGTAATAGCGATAATATTATTCATATTAATTTAGAACATTTTTAGTCCAGGTTTAGGCTAGTTTCATGCTAGCGTTAAAATTTTTTGACAGGCTGTTCTAGCAGATGAACAGCCTGATGGAGTGCATTGTATCCAGCACAGCCAGATACTGCCTGCACCACTGGAGCCCATTGACTATAATGGGACCTGGTGGGAACTAGGTGAATTCCAGGATTATGGCCAAATCCCGGCACTAATGCCAGAAATTGGCCAGATGAGCGCCTGGCAGTGCTGCGGCCCTCTCTGGATAAGCCAGATCCGATGAACTCTGGCAGGCTTCTCCTCTGCTGCAACAGCCTGAAGGAATATTTTAACACTAGTGTGAAACTAGCCTTATGTGGATGACTCATGGAAAAATAGGTTTATTCAGGTTATTTAAAATTGGCAAAAATATTCTATCTGTAGCGCACGACTGGCTTAGCCTAGGTTCACACCATGTTTTTGTCTTATGATTAATGTATATTAAAAACGTATGTTAAACTGATGCTTCAGATGGATGCCATACAGCGGCATCTGTTACCATAGAGTTCCATTGTAAATAAGTATCCACTAGTACTGACCTCAGATACCTAATTAGTGTTGAGCCACTTCGGATTCTTCAAGTCGCTCAATACTAAACACAGTGTCCAATTTCCTACCTCCAAGACCTAACCCATTATGCAAAAAGTCAGAAGGGCTGAGCAACCAACTTATAAACCTATGTTCTTGATCCCCTGTTAGATTTGCATTAGCATTATTGGTGATTTATTTGCTGTAGGACAGTGATGGTGAACCTTTTAGAGACCAAGTGCCCAAACTGTAACCCAAAATCCACTTATTTATTGCAAAGTGCCAACATGGAAATTTAACCTGAATACTACAGTCCAATATATATTCCATGTACTTTATCAGTTAGCTATAAAAGCCTGCCTACATTCAGTGCACTGCCTCTGTTATCATAGTGCACCCTGCGCTGCCTGTGCTGTTCATAGTGCTCCCTTCGCTGATGAATGGCAGGTAAAGTCTAAGGCATATTGGTACACCATAGACTTTTTCAAGGGCGTGGGTGCCCACACAGAGGGCTTTGAGTGCCACCTCTGGCACCAATGCCATAGGTTCTCCAACACTTCTCCAGGATTACACTGAATAACCGTGCAGTTCAAAGTGTTGGAAAATACCAAGATTTTGAAGGATAATGAAACTGCTGATTGAGAGGCTATGCAGTGCTCAGCAAATGAGTTAAAGACTGCATCTGAGCGTCAAACAGTGTGTGGCCGTGTCTACACATTTGCAGCTAGCGTGCATTAACACAGCCAGACTTGTAGCTCTGAGCTTTCCAGCAGAGCTTTATTTCAATAAGCTCCACTACGTTTTTTTATTTTTAACTGGCTTTGTGTCCCCATGATGCATTTTAAAGTGATCTACTGCCGATCTGCTATATTGTACGCTTGATTTAAATGAACGGGATACTTAGAGATTAGTACACCATGGAGCGTTCATCACGTCAAGGCTTCTGCTTCGGCTTCATGCTCAATACAAACAATGGACTAGGGAATTACAACATAGATTAGCTGCAGTTTCACATTCCTACAAAATGAGTTTTTCTCATGCCAGACCGATTTTATGGCGTACCTTTCTTTGAATAATTCACCTTTCTGTGTTCAAGGTCTAAATTATTGCATGCTTTTAGCAGTGAATTTCCAATATATTTAGATGACTCATTGGCCAGAGTACTGGATCATAATGTGAGCTGTACAGGAAAGTATATTCAGCGTAAGGGGCCCAGCATATGGGAGAGGTTTTTTTTGTGTCAAATAACCCCTTTAATGCTTGCTGTGAAGAAAAGCTCAGGCAAGATTGCCACCGACCATACTCATGTTCAGGGAACAGAATAAAAAAATCTGCAATAAGAAAATAAGAACAAATTAGAAAACTGACAGAAAAACATTTTTGTGGCACATTTCCTTTAAAGGGGTTGTCTGGGCTTTTAATATTGCACGTCACACACCTTCCCTTCATACAGCCCAGGATAGGTCATCAATATCAGATCGGTGGGGGTGCCAGATGTCAGACCCCCGCTGATCTGATATTGATCACCTATCCTGAGCTTTATGAAGTGAAGGCATGTGCAGTGCGCACATGCTGTCTCCCTTCTCTCTTCCTGTTCGCCGATGTTGCTCCATAGACATACAGCAACGAGCAGGAATAGAGAAGGGAGACAGCACGTGTGTACTGCGTACGCCGTCTCCTCATACAGCTGATGGGTGGGGGTGCCTTGTGTCGGACCCCCACCTATCGGATATTGATGACCTATCCTGAGGATAGGTCATCAATAAAAAAAAGCCCAGACAACCCCTTTAAGCACTGTTAATTGTCGTTCTGAAGAAAAGTACCTAAATTGGGTACTGTATCAATCCTGCTTGTGCAGAAGTAACACTTGAGGGCCCATGTTTGGGAGCTGAAGCCAGCTCATTTATGATTTAGCACCTGACAAAGGAGCTTGCTCATCTGTAAAATTCATTGTCATACGCTGCCAATAAGAGAACTCTTTTATTGTGGAAAACTCTGCAGCCTCAATTGTTCAACCTGGATGAGCAGGACTGACACAATATGTCCCAGGTTTAATGTCTTTCTCAAACTGGATACCTGGAGTACATCCAGAAGGAGAGCAGTTGAAGTATAAACTCTAAGGAAGAACAAACGATGCTCCTTCATTTAACCACAGTTCCCTATGAAGTATTTTTGTTGTTCATATTAAAAGCCATGTTAATTGATTGTCACAATAAAAGTGTTCCTTAAACTGACTTTCCCATGAAATTGTTTCCAATAATTGCAAAACGTCACATTACAGATACAGCTTTTCTCAGATGTTCACTTGAGACATGGAGTACTGCAGGGATCTAGAAATACAATGCATTCAGAAAGTCTTCAGATCCTTTCACATTTTTCACATTTTGCTTTGTTACGGCCTTGTACTAAAATAAAAACAAATTGAAACAAGTTTTTCCCCCCATCAATGTGCACTCAGTACCCCATTATGACAAAGTGAAAAGGGAATGGTTGAAATCTTTTGCTAATTTATTGAAAAGAAAAAAACTAAAATATTGCAATGGCATTGGCAACTATTCAGACCCTTTACTCAGGACTTATTTGAAGCACCTTGGGCAGCAACTATAGCCTTCATTCTTCTTGGGTATGATGACACAAGGTTTGCACACCTGGATTTGGGGATTTTCTGCCATTCTTTTCTGCACATCTTCTCAAGCTCCGTCAGGTTAGATGGGGACCGTCAGTGGACAGACATTTTCTCTAGAGATGTTCAATTGGGATCGATTCAAGGCTCTGGCTGGGCCACTCAAGAACATTCACAGAGTTGTTCATAAGCCACTCCTGAGTTGTCTTGGCTGTGTGTTTGGAGTCATTGTATTTTTGGAAGGTGAACCTTTGGCCCGGTCTGTGGTCCAGACCTCTCTGATCCAGTTTTCATTAAGAATATCTCTCATTCATCTTTCCCTCAACCATGACCAATCTCCCTGCCCCAGATGCTGAAAAATACCACCACAGCATGATGCTGCCACCACCATGCTTCACTGTAGTGCTGGTATTGCACAGATGATGAGCAGCGCTTGGTTTCCTCCAGACATAACGCTTAGAATTAAGGCCAAAAGGTTCAATCTTGGTTTCATCAGATTAGACAATCTAATTTCTCAGTTTGCAGAGCTCAGCCAGAATGACCATTGGGTTCTTAATCACCTCTCCTACCAAGGCCCTTCTCTGATTGCTTAGTTTGGTTTTGTGGTATATTAACTCCTTACATAAAAAATATGGGAATGCATGTACCACATAAAAATTACATTTTTGAACCTATTTTCAGTGTACTGTGGCATTGCAGTGAGATGCTGCATAATAAATCCTTGTTCTATGCAGGGTTGGAATGAGGCATAGGTATAGTAGGCAGTCATGGAGTAGAGGGGCAGAAATGAATGTTTCAGAAAAGACACATTGTCATGAAAGCTCTTTGCACAACTGCTCACATTGCTGTAGGTGCTGCCAAGGTATAATAGTGGTGATGGAATGACAGTCCACTGTAATCTGGACCAATGGTGTAAGTGGACCATTTTAAAACCCATGCCTTGAGCAACAGGAAAGTTTATCCAGGCTTGGTTGAATGGATTCATAATAGAGATCCCATAGATTATTAGTCAAGGCTATAGTATACCTCCAGTATTATTACAGACAGTTTTTTGAAGGGTTCCATATCTATCTGTTCTTTCTTGTCAGCAGATGAAACAATCCTCTCTGATGGTGCTCTGTCTGGGCTGTCCAAAACATGTTCACTGTGTGTACACGCCCTCATGTAACCACTGCTCCTAACACCTGCTAATAGCTGGTTCAGAACAGACAAGATGGCGGGCAATTGGTCAAAACGACCATCCTTATTCTCTTACTCCAATGGAGCCCTCATTCTCAAAGTCTGTAAACTAGTTGTGTTGTTGTGTTGTAGAGGCATGTCTAGAAGTCAACGATCTCTCACCAAGAGCTATAACCAACAGTAGTCTACGTGAGACTCTTTATAGCGCAGCAGGGGAAACAGTTTTGCACCCTCTTGTGGCAATACCCAATGTCTAATCTGACCACACCTGTAATAATTTACATATCTGTCTGAGACATAACTGCATGACAAGTTTTGCAGCAATCCAACATTTCTATTTCAGTGCGTTACTTTTTTTGTCAATGAGTGTGCATGTTGTGAAGGCTTTGAACCATTAGCAACAGGTGCCAGTTGCTAAATATAAACTGATATCCTGAAGCAAGAGGCAGGATGAGTTGCAATCCTGCAATTTTACATGACCCATGACATCACCCATGAGAACAGGGATTTAAAGCGGTCTAATAAAGTAATAGTATATAATTAAAGTCAACATTTTGGACTATTTTGACATTAATACGACTGCAATGACCTTCTTTCACAAAACCATTAAATCCCTTGCTCCTTTTTTATAATATTGTAACTGATCACACTTGTGCAGTGCCTTGTTGTTTTGGTCTCTATGAAACGGGAAAAAGTCGTAATCAGGGTCATATGACTTAATTGTCAATGACCTAACATCATTTTTGTAGTTGGCCTCATACCAGTAGTATATTACGTTTTTGCAGGGCAATAATTGTTTCATCTTATTTGCATGCAAATTGTAAAAATAAAATATTAAAAATGGAGCAATTAAATAACAGGCATTTCATTTCTAGAGTACTGGTTTTGCCCATCATGTCACATCAGATAGGGATAATTAATTATCATTTATGTTGGGCAGAAGCACTACCTGCTTCTTCATTAAACATTGGAAAAGCTAGTGTACTGTTAGCTCATACATTTTATCTTCAGCTACATATGACAGTTCTGGAATTTTCATTTATTTTATACCTTGAAGTAAAGAGATACAGTAGCTCCTTTGTGTAGTAGGGATAAATATGCATTTGTTATTCAGGACTTTAAAAAAATAACTGTTTCAATTTTTCAGAAATGAATAGTACGGATGAAGAGAAGAAACTTTGCAATCTATCTTATTAGTGAAAAATGCCTTTCTGATCATTCATTCTCGTGTGACTGCTAAAATCCGTCTTCAGTCAAGGTGGATTATCAGCTCACTGAGGGATCAGGTTACACACTGTTTATAGAAGTCTATGGACAGGGGAGGGATAAGAGGTAGAAAAAGCTGCTGGAAGGAGACAAATACACATGTTGCTGGTTGTAACAAGTGTTTTACCTCACCCCAGTATTGGATTCACAGCTACACTGCTATGTACTGCTGAATAATACTGCTGTCTAAGGGTGTGCCACTGTGAGAAAAGATGTTCTTTTTTCTATGTGTGCAATATATTGGAGAGATCATAGCAGCTAGTCTCCACTCCTCAAGGTGCTTTACTGAAGGAAAACTGAAAATAAGAATCAGAGCCTGTAGTGGAGGAATAGCTTAAAATACAGGACATATATCATATAATGACTAGATTTAGTATTATTTTCATATAAGCAGACATGACAGCTTATTCTGAAATGTCACCTGAATGAGATGTATGCTTTGAGGGCTTTCACACTGCATCAGCTATAGGAATTCTCCACCATGAGCTTTAGGTCACATAGCTGCTAACCATAATGAATGTATTGAATATGACCTACGATATGACATAGTTCTCATTTCTCATTAGAAATGACAGCTTTCCATGAAGTACCCGACCCTTGTATAAATATTTGAAATAGTAGGTGTCCTGCAAGGAACGAACCAGCACAAGATTGACATCATGAAGTTGGTCTGAGAATTTTTATTTTAAAAAATTTAGAAAATACTCATAATGATAAGCATTCACGTTATATTTACTTTTGTTATCACAGTCAAGCTAATATTCACATTTTCAAAGAGACTTGAAATTATATAAGATGTGAAATGGCACATATACTATAAAAGAAAAACCCATATGAACAATGCAATACAATAAAATAATATTTCAACTGGTGATCAATGATAAATAATTACATCAAAACCCATTTACTAATAATACATTTCTAGAACTAAGAGTCACATTTCAGACGCCAGTCTTAATAAGCCCCTGTGTTTGCGAAGGAGGCACTGACCTCTATGTAACTTTGGTGTATCCACCACTGAATGTAAGACATCTTCCTAGCTGTCTTACATTTAGACCATTTTCTACACCTAAACCAAGCGCAGAAAATGATGAATGAGATGAACCTGCCTGCCCATCCCTTCCTCGCCCATGCCGCTCACCCATTTTTAGACCTGGCGTGAATGGGGAAGAAGTTGCAGATTCTGCCACAACACGGTGTGCAACAGAATCTGAGCCAGAGATACACCACAAATGTGGTCGATATCTGTTTGTAAATGACCCCTTAAGTTTTTAAAGTCATTTTCTAATATCCAGACTACAGGATTCCATTAGTTACAGAATTTGATGGCAGATCATATCCAAACACAACTTTTAACCATATGGGTCGCATAATAAATGGTTCCTTTTTTAACACCTATATTTTGGCTGCAGGACCCGGACAGCCCATGCTTCTGGTGGAAGTAGCTCCTTTAGTTTATTACTTTATTAGAGATCCATTGTGATCTAAGCTGGGTTCAATTTGAAGATTTTGCAGCTGTTGTGCAGACATTAAAATATAGCTGTATTACAGCCATCGGAAATCTTCTAGTACTTGTATAGATCTATAAATAGGAAGTTCACAGATATGTAGTTGACATGACAACATCCATTAGCAATAAAGTCTCCAAGGTCACATGAAAATATCTCAGCAAATAAAAACATTGCTGTAGTGTACAATACAAGAGCAACATAAAATATCATGCATGTCAAAATATAAATTCAAAAATCAGACTTTCACTCTAACTTTTCAGATTGTCCACCTTTATTAGTGAGAAGTAGGCCACCTTAGAACCTCTTTCTGACTTTGGTTTGTATTTGTCTCTTTAGAACCATCTCACCGCCTTTGCCGAAGTCACATGATGTTGAAATAGATGCCTACTCGCTGCACTGGACCTCCTCCCTCTTCACAGTTCACTCATCTCAACCGAGACATATTTGAAAAGAGCGAGAAGTACAAGCTACAGTATCTGGTCTATATAATGATTTTTAAAGTCTCAACAATATTGTCCGCATCTGAAGGTTGTTTTGTAATTATAACTTGTTTTCCTTACTTTTTCAGAAAACCATTGAAGGTGTGTTAGAAATGTGAGCTAGTTAATATGTCAGAATCCCACAATTCTTGGTCCTTAGAGCTTTCTAATCAATCATGTACAGTACCCTACCTTAGGTCACATCTCCAATTTTGGATTTTCTAACAATCACCTTAAACAAAAAGTTTGCTCAAGCTAATTTAGCATGACCTCTCTCCCCATTTAGTAATAATTAAGTCTGTACAAAAAGAAAAAAAAAGAACTTATTTATGTTTTGTGCTAAATACGGTTTGCACATGGTATTTTGCTATATATATATATTTCACTATATGATTTATACTTTATGTTATATCAAGACTGGTGCTTATGTTTTGAAGGGAAAAAATGCAAATTTTTACTGTAATAATTAATGTATAATAATTAAAAATTTATTTATTTGGAAACTTGTCTGGTGTTGATCAAAGGAACAGCTTCTTTTTTCATGTCTTCACTGGCTATGCTTCCATGAATCTGGGAAAGAAAACATTGGCAAAAAGGTTATTAAATGTAAAAGAAAATATCAATTTAGTATAAACTCATAGGAAAAATAAGGTTTTCAACATCTAATGAAGGATACAGAGGCTCAAAATTAGCTTCTCGGGAGCTGTATACTTCTATATTGTAGTAGTTCTATACTATGAAAATGTTTAAACTAAAAGTACATGACAACATTTGATCCATTAGTTTCTTCATGTTCTTGATCATCGATCTCATGTACAATGGTTGCTAGGTGGAAATGTACATAGACCTTGAAAGACATAGACCTCATAGTATGCAAAATAACTTTACAAAGACCATAGGTTAAGTTGACCAGACACAGTAGAAAGAAGTAGGTTGACAGCTTAAAAAAACCATTGAGTGAACAACCTTCTGGTGAAGGACCATTTCTCAGATATAGGCATAAGCATTTTAGTCCATACTGGCCATACTGTATGTAAAAGCACCATAAAGGATATAGTTTACCAATACAGTACATCACTGTGTGCCAGATATTCCTAGGCATTGAGATACAGTATGACTCTAGAAATGGGACTATATGTAGGTTTGTATTTAGAGGTTATGCTGCCCTAGGCATGTTTATTGCCCACATCAGTTCAGCTAAAGCTGCTAATTGACTTGAGGGTTGCTAATTGACTTGAGGGTATACAGTAGCTAAATAAAATTATTTTGACCATGCTGTAAAAAATGCTGTTGAAAATGCACTTGAATTTACCACATTTGCTGTGGTTTCGTGAAGTGGTTATTGGTCATGCAGTTTATACAAGTGATATACAGTTATGTTACATTTTTAACTTGGAAAAAATCTATTACAAATAACCACAGCACAGCATCTACAAACCATTGAACAAATTTTAATTGAATACAATTGTTGCTCAATCTGTTTCTTAATTTGTATGAAACACAATAAGGATTAGAACTACCACTGAGATATTAAAGGCTGACTGGAAATAACTATCATTACTCAGCAATCAATCTTGGGTCAGAAGATCGTTTTTGTAATTTTACTTGAAATTTGACTTCAAATGGAGACAAAGAAAGAACTACTTACTACAATGAACACATTCTTGTATTCTTTTTAGGAATTTCAATTATATTTTACATTTACAGTTGCTTCACTTTTTTATTGTTTGATGAATTGGAACAATAAAGAATGGTAACAAGAAGGAAGATCGCCTTCAACCTCACAGTTACTACAGTATTCTTGGGGTATTTTATTATGGTTCATTCTTTATTGCCTTAGTATTTGGTTTCTAGTAGACAATAACTGCCTAAATGCGGCTAGAATTTCCCTGTCCTCAACCTGAAAACAACTGGAACTGTAAGTGATAACTTTAGTGGCTGGTTCTAGCAGGCAGATGGGCAAAGACTTAAAGTGGAGTTGTCCAAAGTATATATTTTTTTAACAGCAATTAGAGATCTTGAAAATTGTAAGGCACTGACACACAAAATTATAATATATAGGTAAATTACATAGCTTTTATCATTTAAAGAATGGAGATGAGCAAATCAGTTCTAAACACATAAAATATTGGGTCTATTCGGATTCAGAATTTTTTAAGATTTGGTTCAAATTTCTTAAGTTTCTGTAAGACAGACTTTCAATAGACAGAAAAGATGACGAGGACCCCAGAAAGTGTGTGTGTACCTCACAAAAACAGAACCATCTCTCTAGCGTCACCTAACAGAAGTGGCTCCCTATGAGTCAAGATCAGACTTTCCATAAAGCCTTGAGATTTGACAAGGGAATATAGCCAGACCAGATATTCATCCAAATGCAGTTGTTTTGGGGCATTTGCCCCTCATCCACGGACAACTTGATGGATCCAAACCAGCATGGCTTTACTGAGGGCCAATCATGTCAGACTAATCTCATTGATTTCTTTGACTATGTAACTAAAGTGCTGGATGAAGGTGGTGCGTAGGATATCGCCTACCTGGATTTCAGTAAAGCTTTTGATACGGTTCCTCATAAAGAGCTGATAGAGAAGTTATCAAAAATTGGACTTAACCCCTGGATAGTTCAGTGGATTTGCAGTTGGCTGAAGGACAGATACCAGAGGGTCGTTGTTAATGGAGTTGTATTCTGAGAAGAGGCTGGTTACAAGTGGAGTGCCACAAGGATCTGTTCTGGGTCCTGTTCTGTTTAACATGTTTGTAAGTGACATAAGGACGGCTTGGTAGGGAAGGTTTGCTTTTTTGCTGATGACACAAAAGTGTGTAATAGGGTTGATGTTCCAGGAGGTGTCGGTAATATGGAAAATGATTCATCTTTATTAGATAAGTGGTCAAAACAATGGAAACTGCAGTTCAATGTTTCCAAATGTAAAATAATGCACTTGGGGAGAAGAAACCCTCTATCTGAGTATTGTATTGGCAGTTCTGTGTTAACAAAGACCTCAGAAGAGAAGGATTTGGGGGTTGTCATCTCTAACAGCCTCAAAATGAGTAACCAATGCAGCCAGTCGGTAGGGAAAGCAAATCGTATGCTTGGCTGCATAGCTAGAGGTATAACAAGCAGAAAGAGGGAGATTGTGATCCCTCTGTATAGAGCTCTAGTGAGACCACATCTGGAATACTGTGTTCAATTCTGGAGACCT